>JAQJVL010002286.1:0-109967 GCA_035578905.1 Stictocephala bisonia
AATGTTTAGTAGTTTCTCGATTTCTAGAGGGTTATAATCGTGATGATTTTTTATAAACCATATTATTACTATGACAGATTTCATGATGAATTCCAGCTGCTTTCATGCCCTTAGCATAAAGAAAACTTACACAGTGCCTACTTCACAATCGCCAGCATTTTCAATCGGTGAAGGCATTTAAAACACCCATTTAATACAGTCGAATGAATCCGTAACAGCGGCTATGGCTTGCCAAAAGATAGTAGTACATAGCATGCATACGCCAAACGCTGACCACAACGCTAAAACAGCAGGATTGCAAAAAGGTACTTACTTTTAAAACACGCCTCTCAAAAACGACTCTAATTAGGGGGTTAAATTGTAAGATTTTTTCAACTATAAGATTCAATACCATTGTACAAGTATGAGTTGGCAGGTAGGGTCAATACCACTGTAGCTCCTGCCCCACCCATTTATACATGTAAAGTGGTGATGGTCCTAATCTTAGAACTTAGGCTTAAGCGGCCGGTGTCTTAACTAGAATCTACAGTTTCCGGTGACAACCACGTCAAGGTACTATCTACAATATTTACAAGATTGTAAGGTACTATCTACAATATTTACAAGTGGAGTCTCAGAGAAACCACTGAGGATGCCACATCACAGTATGGGCGAAACGTCTGGTCATCTTGTAAATATTGTAGATAGTACTTTGACGCGGTTGTCACCGGAAAATGTAGATTCTAGTTATGGTCCTAATACCCGCCTACAAAAACTTTTTATTTACAATATGCATATACATGATACATGAAAAATAGCGTCAATTAACTTTTTTTAGTTGTAAACAATATGAGTTTGTTAAAGGTAAATCTACCGAAGACGCATTGCTTTCAGTGACTGAGAGAACATATGGTAGTTTCAATAATAAATTTAAATCCACTGGTTTGTTTATTGATTTCGAAAATGCTTTTGATGTGGTCAATCACCAAATAATTTTATACAAACTTGAGCTCTTGGGTATTAGGGGAAATGTGCTGTCTTGGTTTCTTTTTAATAGGAAGACAACAAATGTTAAAAATCAACAATGTGGTTAGTGACCCTCTATCAGTACAATCTGGAATCCACAAGGATCCGTGTTATCTGCTAAATTATTTCTCATTTTCATAAATGATTTGCTAGCACTTTCATTTCATGGTTGTGTCAGTGCCTTTGCAGATGATGTTGCATTATTTTATTCTGGAAAAGATTCTGAAACAATTGGTAATAACATTAATTTTGACCTTCTTTTATTGAGAGAGTGGTGTATAATCAACAAATGCAAGTAAATAGCAACAAGTCTCATTTCGTCAATTTTGATTTTGTTGGCTTCTACATTCCTTTCCCACTGACATACCATTTGCCTTCGTGTGGCTTAGTTACAAGTAACTGTGAGCCTCTGAAGCAGGTTCAATGTTTTAAATATTTGGGCATGCATCATTCTTGATGAAAAATTTACTTTTGAAAATCATGTAACTCAGCTCCATTCTAAAATACAAACAAACTTCTATAAGGAAATTTTATTTCTTGAGAAAATTTTGTTTAATCAATAGGTTGAGAGTAACACAAAATTATTTGTTACGTATTATCCTCAAGAAGAGTATACATGAAAGCTCTTTACCCCTTTATAAATCTTTAAATGTCCTCTCTATCCAACACCTATTCATTTTCAAGGTTTTAAGGTTGTTTTACATTAGGAGTGGTAATTGAGAGACACCTTTAAGTGTTAAATGTTTTATTGTACAAAATTTGCTATAAGTGGTCTATTAAGGTTGCCCCAAGTCAATAAATCAATTTTAAAATTTTCTTTTCAGTATTTGGGACCTAGATTTTTTAATAACATTCCTAATGATATAAGAAGTGTTACTTACTTCCTTGAGACTTTTTTTGCAAAACTCTTTCTAGCCGGTTATTGATTTTCTTAACTTAAGCTTAAATGAAAATAGTAAAATTGTTAATCTTGCCTCTTCTACATCATAATTCTTTTTAAACTTTTTTGTCTGTACTTTACACTAAATTTATTTCAACACTATAAGTTAGTCAAGAGAATGTTTTTTAAAGCAGGTGTTTCAGGTTAGCGGCTAATTAATTATGATTGTGTCCATATTTATGTTCTATTGTAATCAGTTGTTTATTTTACAATCAAACGAGTTAGACTCAATTTTCTTTTCTTTTAATTGTAAGCTAAATTATGTTTATCTTTTCTAGTAGCCACATTACTAGCAACAGTGGTTACTCAATTTCCAGTTTTTACTTTGTAAAAATTGTTATGTTTCTTTGCAGGAAAAATAAATTAATTTATTTATTCACTTAACATAGATATTACTTAAATACTGTAAAAAAAATCTTTCAACGAATACAATGATTTGTGTATCAAGAATAGTTTTAACTTTTATTTTGAATTTATTTACATTATTTTCTTTCCTCAAAGTAGCTGGTAAATTTCTAAACTAATATATGTTGGTTTCTTATTATAAAATTCTAATTTATGATGAGTGGGCATGATGACATCCCTGTTTCGGGTACTGTACGGTTGGAATTTAGTACTCTCTTGGTTTAATTGGTTTGATTTCATAAAGATTAATACTGTGTCATGAACATATTGCCCATAAACATTTAGTATTTTTAAAGTCTTGAAATAATCTCTTGTTGATTGATCAGGTTTTAACTTAAACATCATTCCAATGGCTTTCTTTTGTTTTTTTAAATTTCCTCTAGATTTTCCTTTTTTTTTTGTTGCCCCATACAGTGCCATGTCAAACAAAGTATGAGATTAAATCCATAAGTATACTTACGCATGGTATATCATTTTCAAAGTGTCAATGTTATTGCATAAAAATGACATCCTGCACAAGGCACAAGTACAGAGGTGTTAATCCACCCACTTACCCATATACATACAGCGGTATTAACCCACCCATCAACATATAAACATACAATGGTACTGATGAAATTTTGGTAAACAAAAATTGGTACTCAGTGTAGTTGTAACTTAAACTTAATCACTTGAATAAAGTTTGGGTCATACTAAATATAAATGTCTTGTAGTTTTTCCTCATGGAACAGTCTTTTGTTTTTTAAATACTCAACATTAACTAAAAAACAATAACACAAAAATTGTTGGCAAAGAAAAAAAAAACTAAAAATGAACTATCTGTTTTCAAACACCATTTATTGTGTAGTTATATAGTCTGCTATCTTGTCACCAAGCTCATCTTCAATCCTGTCAGCTGAGCCTGCTATTGATTGAAATCAACAATTCCAATCTACTTTTAACTTATACATAGTTTAAACACTAACCACATTTTTTTAAGTACAACTTAAACTAACATATTTAAGTAGTAAGGCTAAATATAATAATAATCTATCAAAATCACCAAAGTATCTTGACTAAATCTCTAAGGTGGAATAAAACTGAAAGAAAACGCATGCCCACCTCTCACCATTGCTGTCCAGACAATACACATTTATAAAAAATTAAATTTCCAAAAACTAAACTTATTCAATTGTAAATAAATCACAGGAAAATACAAAAATATGCTTTATTGATTGCACTTACATAATACATTTCACTTGCCAAATGAAACATTTAAATTATTAAATATGCAACAGGATTGAATTGTGTTGTCCGTCTTCTTTAAAAGAGATCTCAACAAACTTACTACAGAAGACAAAGAAACTGCTCTTAAACAAAATTCCAGAAAAACAACAAAAACTTTAGCAATTTAATTAAATTACACAAGAAGAAATCATGGCATTCCTTCAATAAGCATGGTGAAACTAGAGGAATCACTTTTTTATTAATAATAATAATTGAAAATTAGTTGTTTGTATCAGTTATTTAACAATTTATGAAAACACACTAATATTATAACAAAAACTCTAGTCTTAAATGGGCTTAGGAAACCTATTTCTCCACAGGCTTGATTTGACAATGATTTATTTCACTATGTTGATAATTTTAGAATTTTATTGGAAGCAGGGGTTTTTAATTGATCAGACATCACTCTTGTAAACTCTTTATAATTTGGTTGAGATTTTATTCATAATAAATCAAATTAATTACGAGGTATATTTTTTAAGACGCTATGATTCAATATATATCAGTTTTCATATGGTTTAAGATCATATCATTTTCCTATTGAATCTTATTCCACGGGCTCACTTCAATTTCTACATGTTGAGATGAGTTTTTAGGTTTTATTATTTTGCTACCAGGATTAAGGATAGCGTTTTACTCATTACATACATTTTTTCACCACATCTACAAATGAATTCAGTAAAGTTGTTACTCAAATCTTCAGGTAAAATAATGATAAGCATGGTCTTAAAACATAAAGTAAGCATTGAACAAGTGCCATAAGCTACGGAATGCAATATATAACAAGCGATAAACACACAGTATTTTAAATATATGTCTAATTAAAATTTTAAACATCAAATTTATACAATATAGAGTTAAGATTATTGATAGCTTTTGGAATGAGGCATTAAAAAATAATTATTCACTTGGTATCAATTAATACAAATGTTAACTAAATACTTGTAAAATGGTTATTCTTCTTGATTTACCAAATGATTATATCTTTTAAAATTGGTTAATTTAATACATAATATGTACATTTGATTTCATTGTTTAAGAAACAAGCATGTTTGATAAAGTATTTTCACTATTCTATTTGGTTTTCAGTCATTTTCTGAATCAAATCATTAATCATTAGTAAAAAATGTCAATGTACTGTAATCTAATAAAAGTATTTACTAATTATTTACATTGAACTCAAACAAGGAACTTAAGGAAATATATTAAACTGTCCCATCACAATATTTGTGATCAATCTAAGTTGCTTTACATCGGTCTATTTACATACGCGCAAAATTAATTACATTAATGACTTCATACGTTAAACGAAGTAGTTTAATACAAATCACACAATTGGTTGATGCCAAACTATTCTGCCTGTTAGACAACCTGATACTAATAAACAGTGTCGAGGAGAGAACTTTGTACTAACAACTGTGTCGGCATGGCATACATTGGTTCCTAGTTCATAAAGTCTGACAGGGCCTTCCTTAGGGACGCATGTGGACAGCTCTGAGCAGTCAGGGGAGAATGCCAACAGCCTAACTCCATGGCCAAAAGGAGAACATATCAGCCTTCCATCAGAAGAAAAGCATAATTCTTTTATAAATCCTCTTCCTACATTAGGTTCTTCTATAAAATGTGAGAGTCTTGGTATGTTTTGGTGAATTTTATGATTTTTTGGAACTTTTATTCGAGAGCCCGAAGATCGAGTGGACCTTAAACGGGATGTGTTCTGTGAATTCGTGCCAAGGATTACAATTGTTCTAGGAGCAGAAGACGTACTTGGTTGTTGCACTTCTTCTTGCTGATGTGCATGTGCTTCCTCTGCTTCATTCTGAGTAGGTTGTGCCCGTCGGTATCGGATTATAATTGAGGCAACTGATGCTGCTCCCAGTGGATCTACTGCCTCTGCAGGTGGATGATTGCCATCTTCATCCTCCGATTCTTCTACTGCTCGAGGTGTATCTTCAGACATAGGTTCATCTTCAGACCTTTGTCGAGAGGGTTCTGCAAGAGCTAGACCACTTGACATTCGAACAATCCTGAATCGTGTGTGAGGCTCTTGATCTGGCATCAGAATTCCACTGCCTCCAAGACGGCGTTCCTGTACTCGGTTTCTTTCCCTTCGTGATCTGAAAGATTTATGATAATAATAAACAATAAATTATTTCACTTCATCTAATAAAAAGATGCTAAATGTAAACTTAACATTGTTTATAACACTGTCTATGGCATAGTATGAAATGGGCAAAACTTTATGACAAACCTATTTCCAGCAAAACAAAACTAACGGATTTTATAAAATGACAACAATTACAGACTTTAGGAACAAGGCAAAAAATGTAAGAAATTCTAAAATGAAATCATTCAGTCTGTGTTGGTATTTCAAGGACATTCGACCGAACAATATTTATTTAATATATCATGCAGGAAATTAATCCTAAAATTACAGTATGATTTTTATATGCAACAAACTCTTTCCAAATTTGATATCAGTATACTGGCTTGTTTGGGACTCAGAACTCACAAATATTTATAAATAATATCAGTCAATATTATTTTATAGGCAACACAATTATTGGACTACAATAGACCATTTACTTACGTGGTTAAGCTATCAATAAAGGACAATGGGTATAGTTTTAATAATAATTTGACACAACTTATAAGCCAAAATAACTAATACCATTCATTTTAAGCGAAAAAGGTGGAAAAGGAAGGAAAATTGCAAGTTGGCAATCTGTTATTTTTAGGTCACTCAGGCATTAAATCTTTTAACATAATTTGGTATGTTTAGATATATATCTATGGTTGGTAAATGCAGATCTAAATTTTGAAAAACACAGAGGATATTTACAATCTGTAATTTAGAGTACACTAGTTAAGATTATTTTACAGTAAACAGGGTTGTTCAGGAAAAAAAAAACATTTCATTTACATAGAAAATTAAAATATTTATTCAGATTTAAGGATTAATCTTAATTTGAAAATTCAATTTTTAAATGTTTGTCATTAAACTTTTTATAGTGAAAAATTTACGTTTGAAATAATTTTTGGAATTGATTTTATGCAACGCTCTGAAATGTCTTTGAATATACCCAGGCTACCTTTTGTATTGAATCAATCTATTTGTTTTTCTTTAATAATCAAACCATCCGAGGAACAAGACAAATCATAAGAGGTAATAGTTATATGAGTAAATTAGACAAGTTTATTGGTTATTACCATCTAGGTGATGCTCAGGATGGTTTTAGTTTTGAGTAAAATCAAATAAACTGATAGTGTAAACCACACCAAAATAGTCCGATGATAGTTGTTACATATGAAGCCCCCTCCTCACTTCTCGCCCAGCAATGGTGTCAATATATAAATTGAAAATATTAATTAATGATTTGTCTAAACATATGTTGCAGTAAACAAACACCATTATTTGCTATTATAAACAAATGTAAATGTTTTGGTTATGTATATTTAGTGGTATAATTAAGAATAAAAACAGCTATTTCACTTGATAAACAATATTTAATAGCATTATATATTAAATTAATATAATGCTGTACAACATTCCAGGATTAACACAAACCATAGTTAATTTTACCACTTCCTTTTAGAGGACTTTAAACAGTATCATACAGTTGTTTTGTAAACAAAATGCCAATTAAATTGACAGTATTGAGTTTATGTATACTTGTTGTAGATAAAATATTTGCTTGGGTGGTTCTCAGCAACGATGTGGCAACTACGCCTATAATGTCCAGACACTATTGGGTGAGGGGTTTGTTAGGTCGTAAATGTCCAACTATGCATCACCAAAATTTCTGTTAGGATCGATTAATAATGATTTATACTATGTTCAAGTCAACTATCTTCGCCAGCTCCATAATACACTCACTAATTGCATTATATTTTATATAATGACTCTCCCATTTATCCATCTAAATGTTTTAATTTTATTTCTAATTCAATTGTTGGAAAATTACATGGACATGGAGGTTCATTATTGTCAAATAGAACTTCCAATATATAACAACTCATATACAATGTTTATTTGCCGATTATTGGATTAATCTGTAGATGACATCTGATACATTTAGAGAGCTACTTTGGTGTACTTACGTTTCACTGAATGTAGGCTTAGATAAAAAAAATATATGATAATAAACTATTTAGATAAAAAAATAAATTCTGAACACAAAGCCTGACTGTAGAAATAATTTCAAGTTCAGTCTACTACCTTACCTGGCTTCTCTAATGGCAACCAAAGCTTCCCAGACATCGGTTGATGTCACCATGATGTTACCATTTCTGGTCGAAACTGATTCTGGAAAGCCCCGGAAGGGCGTGTTGCCATCAGAGCGCAATCGCCTATAGGGACGATGACGGGTTTCAGGATTGGGGTGAATCATACGGCCTCTAGAGTTTGAACCAATGATAAACATGCCTTCGGTAACAGACCTGAGAGAAAAATCAATGTTAGGCATTAGTCAAACACTGTTTTGAGCTTTGCAATTTCCCTGACATAACAGTTTTGAGTAGTAAATTTCTATGACATTCTGTAAAGTTTATTCTTCTAAAGCCCCATGCATGAGTTATTTAAGACGTTTAAGTTCAGCTTTATAAGTCAAAATCTGTATTATTAAATTAAATAAAAATAAACTAAGGTAAAAATATAAAAGTAAATATTATTGATTAACAGTTCTATATTTAAGAAACCCATTTAGTCTAACGTAACAGCTTTTAAATTATTCACGAAATAAAAAACATTATTTATAAGATTTAAATGAAATGTAATATGACTTATTGTACATACAATTGGTGAGGTTAGGACTAAAAAGTCCTCTCTTACACCTATCTATTATTACTAAAATACAAATAAGTGTAAAAAACTAAAAGATTATTTTGGTGAATAAAAGAAATTAGATTAAGAAGAAATATCCAATTAAGAAGATTTTGTAGCTGAAGACGACAAAAGGTACGTTAACCTTATTATTTGTTATATATATCAGCTCAGGAGGCTTTAGCAATGAATAAAAGAAATTAATTACAAGATAGTAGTACACAACAGAGAATATATAAAAAAGTTTTATAAAGAGGAACTGACAACAACGAAGATCCGCCGAATGTTATGGATACAATAGTTTTGGGCACACTTCATCTGTCGGAAAGCTCAACCGTCATGAACTCTGCAATGGCGATTACAGCGATAAGTATTCTCATTATTATTAAAGAAGGCATGTCCAAATAAGCTGTTCCAAATAGCCGTCTCTTGTTATTCGTACAAAACATGATAACTGATCACAAAGAATCAGTTACTGAACTGTTTCAAAATTTCGTTACATACCTTTTACCAACATTTGAAATTAACAGTTGCATTTATTTCAGGTCCATCTTTTAAAAGTTCATGACTAAAACTATTCTAAGACTGACAATTTTGGACAGTTTGAATTAAATTGCGTTCAATCTGTAACATAAACTACGCTTGGAACGTAACCTATTGAAATTGAAAAGCTATAATAAATTGAGACAGAATGCCAGGAACAGTTTTGTTTCGGCACCGTTACTAATAAAATAATGAAATAACGATTAATGTAGCTACTACCAGTACATCAGTGACTCGACGAGTCCCAATATGAAATGTACTGCTAGCCGTGGATTCAATTTGTTATCCATTTTGTTTTGAGTTTTTGTTGGCGTTTACGCTAGAGATGGGAATTACAGGTACTTTGTTGATAACCTGTTACGTAATTCTATAATGTTCTGGTGACGTGTTATAATAATATTTATTTTTGTAACCTGTTACTCTCGACGTGTTGACGTTCCAGACAGTTATTCTGTTTCTATTATGGCCTGACGTCACTCAATGGCTCGAAGCCTTGTTACGGCTGGTCTAGATAACGTTCCAAGTTACCAAAGGTTAAGAAGTTAAAGTTATGCCTTATATTACGTTAGGATAATGAGTTACAGTCGTTGTGGCTTTGCTTGACATTAGAGAGTTACCGCTCAAAGTTTGTTCTGTTATTGATAATTTAACTGTAACATGCAAGAGTCTGAAGTTTCCTTCGTAGTGTAGTTCAGTTACAGTTCTGTTTACTTCTCAGCACTTTATATTTACTTTCCGTTACCACTATGCATTACAGTTATATAAAGTTTGTTATAACTTTATCATGCATCATGACTGGGAGTTACAACAAAAATAACAGGGTATTTCGTGTAACCTGTAAAATCTGTAACAGGTTGCATTGCTGTAACCATGTTATTAATCCTGTTTCGTTAAATTATGCCCATCTCTTGACAACTCAACTTGACACATGGAACTTGGAAATACAAACAGTCTGATGAAAACGAAAACAAGGTTAACCTTGACCAATTGTATTGACCAAGGTAACTAGAATAACATTAGGTAGGGATCACGATGACGTCAATACAGAGATTGTTCCACCAGCTATAGGTGGAAATACCCATTATTTTACGCAACAGAATAAACAAAAGTATTGCTAATAAGACACTGTTATCGCTATAGCCAGTTGCGGTGGACTAACTAATATTTTTAGTATAAGAAACTGTTTTGATGGCAGTATCGTAACGTGAGAACATTTACCATGTATACCAAACATTTATCGGTACTAATTATTTTATCAACATATATTTTAGGACCAACATAATTTTATTTTCTACATTTACAAAATTAGAAAGAATAATAAGTGCCTCTATTTATATTATATTAGCGCAGTTCCTAATTAAATATACTTAAGCTAACAATTAACAATATAGCCAAACATTTGTATTTCTAGGCTAACAATACTTCTCATTATATTTTAAAAATTAATAACTTCATTAAATTAAATTCTTCTTGAATTAACCAAACATATGAATTGACAATAGCTTTTTAAAAAAAACAAATAGTAAATAACTATGACGACATTAAAATGAAAAATCAGCTGTAAAAACATTATTATTAAAATAATAGGTTATCGTAATGTGTTACTGGAGTACTCTGCAAGTCGTTATAACACCCTTCCTCAAACACAGTGACAGCTCCTGCTAAAAGTCAGCTGATCTCTCCAATAACGTCACCATGATCCCTACCTTATAATTCTACTTACCTTGGTATTGAAAATTAATTATTTTGTTTCTGGTAATGGAAACAAAACATTGTAGTCAATGGTGAAATTGAGGTTAGCTGGAAAGAACATATTATTGTGTAATACTTACTGTTTTATGGATTATTAGGTTTAACTTTCAACTGAACAAAAGCATTACACATTGATAGTTTTGTGAACTTTTGAAACTTATAAACATTAGTATGCAAAGTACGTGGGAAATGTAATAAAAAAATTTAATGAATTTTAGTGGCAAACCAATCTCTTTCCACGTCTACTGCTGTATTTTTATATATAAAGAAAATTAATTTAAGTTTGTCAGTTTGATTTGATTAAAGTTTATAGATACACTTTTGCAGTAGAGTTAGCGATAAGGCTATTATATACTGTTTTTAGCACCAGATTGCAATTTTTGTTTCGTTTCAAAATTTTTAATTTTTACTCTGAATTTATTTCAGGCCTCTTTATTATAAGCTATGACAAATATTTCACATATTATTTTACAGTTTATTTGACATTATCTTTATGAATATTTATATTTAATCACTGATACAATCATTTCATAGATTCTAAAACAATTTTCCAAGCTTTATTAATTATTCAGCAAACTAAATAAATAGTGTTAGAGTGTGTTGATTACTTCATTTCAGTGTTTTCATTTTTGAAAATTAAGGGTTAAATACTCGACTTGAAAAAATGTCTAAAAACTCGATCCAAATCATCTCGAATCCTAAAATTGCTAATCTCACACCCCTACTGGAAGGTCTACAGTTACCAACTTTTTACTCATGCAAGACTATATTTTGGATGCTTTTAGAAGAGGAAATCAAGAAATTGCTATTTTCATAGACTTCACTAAGGCATTTGATAAGGTTGACCATAGTCTTCTTCTCGCCAAACTGAGTGTTATGGAATAGTTGGTCATTTGTGGGATTGGTTCAGAAGTTACCTACAACATCGGACCTTAGCTGTGAGATATGGGTCTAGTGTAACATTGGCCTTCATTTCTTCATCAGGTATACCTCAAGGGTCCCTTTTGGGGCCATTCTTATTTGTACTTTTCATAAACGACATTGGTAAGAAACTGCCTATTAACTTTTCTTTATTTGCTGATGACGTTAAGCTGTAACAGGAGATACGATCCGAAGAGGACTTTTTAGGGCTGCAGAATTCTCTTTACCAGCTTCTACGGTAGTGTGAAATTAATAAGATGACAATTAATCCTAGTATAAAGTCTGAACACATTATGTTTCACAAAACTAAAACCCCAATCATTACTAACTTATATTTAGATGGTACTATGATCGAAAGGAGTGATCTTATAAGATACCTTGGAATTAGGATGCACTTTTTTCTGTGTTTCAGTCATCATATTGATGCTATTTGTTCTAAGGCATCTAGAATTCTGGGGTTTGTTCTGGGATTAGCCAGAATTGGCCTCAATTCCAGGACAATGGCCATACTATATACAGGGTGTCTTGCAAAACTTTAAAACAAAATTCCACACTTTTTTAACTTCGTTTTCGATCGATAAGCCAGGCGTTTAACGTATCAAAATGTGATATTATACAAATAAATGCAATACTATACTATAAGTTTACACATTTTAAGCTTTAAGACTAAAACGTGGATTCACTTAATTAAATATGTTTAAACTAAAATATACATTGGGAAACTAAAGAGTACTGTAGTATTTTGAAGTATTTATTTTTACTTGACTAAAGGCTGATAGTACAGGCACTTCGATAATAGTGGTTAGTTATTTGCTTACCAAAAGACAACGAATATGCAATAATGTTGTATTATCTTTACAAATTTATCAACATATTCAAAATGTTATTTACACATTATTTTAAACATTATTTACATCAACACAATTCAAATTTTTCTTTTTAATCTCTTCATCAAGCATAAACAGTGTAACAGGTCCACCAAATTGATAGGCAAATTAATTAATTTAGATAAATAATAAATTATTATGTAGAAGAAAAGGAATATATTTAATTAAAATAGATGGAGAAGTTTCAAATCATATTAGAAAATTGTCGTGTGGAAAATAACCGTGGGACAGATGAGGCCCCAGCAATAAATCACAGTAAACAAAACTCTTTGTTCAAAACAGGATGGGTGGGTTCATTCCAAGAATTATCAAAACATGTGGGAACGTCTGAGACTAAACAGTCAGCAAAGTTATGACGTAGCAGCGTGAGACAAGCATCGACATGTCGGTTGGGTATTTTCCATTGAACCCCACCATGTCACAAGTGACTGATGCGCAGTAAAATAACTCAGATGACGAGTTCTGAAACGAACCAATCAGAACGGGACATATGATTCCAAATTTGCCCGTAGGCCGCAGCAGCTGTCAAAACAGCTACATCGTGATATACCCAGAAGGGTCATAGTCGCGTACCCAAAGGAAGAAAGGCGGGAATCCGAAGTCAACGGTTGAGGTGTGTTCCTCACCCCATTTGGCAAATACTTGGAGATCGACGAGGATCGTCCTCCACTGACACCACCGGCACCGGGCTACGTTTCCGGGAGAATGTGTTGAAACACTTGTGCGTTTTAAATGTGCTAACTAAAAGTTGTTGCTATGAATTAAAGTCTATATTACATTAAATTTCCGTTTCGTTGAGTAAACGATAGGACATGAGATGGATCCCATCATCATCCATAGTGATATAACTCAGATAAGTTGTTAGAATAAATTATTGATTAAAAGAAAAGTTAATAATGATTTTGTAAATCAAACTTAAATGATTTATTTAACTTAAAAGAAATTATCTAGTTTTAGATAATACAATTTTCAATCTTATTTTATTGTATTGCAAATACTAATAGAGTAACGTAATGATTTTGAATAATGTAAAATAAATTAAATTTTGTAAAGTAACATTTGTTTCATTATACTACGTCATCTCACCGATTTACCCGTTTTAGACCCTGAGAAAAAAGAGATTTCATAAAAAGAATTCAAAGAAAAGTTAATTTATTAAATAATTTAATTGAATAAATTAAGTAAAGTAATTAATGTAACGACCTCTTAAAGGCAATACGTATTGGCGCGCAATACAGAATGGCGCGCACAACGTGAGACGACGTAGTATAAGTAGTAAATTTTAATCTTTTCAAAAAATAGTTAAAGTTGAATAAGTGAAAAGTGTTATAGGCTAGGCGATATGATAAGAATAATGAATTAAAAATATTTTAATATAGGCCTATCTGATTTAAAATCAAAATTTAAAAGAAAGAATTATATAAAATCATATTTTGTATTTTATTAAAATTTGCAATAACAATGGCAAATATAAACATTGTGGAGGACACGCAGGTGGACTCTGATGACTCCGATGTGTCTTTGAGCATAGTTAGGGAATCTAACTTAAATAAAAATAAAGATAAATCTGATGAAGTTAGGCCAGATTTAAATAAAGAAGACACACTGTCCAATATAATGGACATGCTAGTGAAAATAAATGTAAACATAGTAGATATGAACACTAAACAAAATAATTTTGAGACTAAACTCAATGACATAAATGTGAATATAGTAGATATGAACACTAAACAAAATAATTTTGAAACTAAACTCAATGACATAAATGTGAACATGGTAGATATGAACACTAAACAAGAGAATTTTGAAACTAAACTAAATAGTATGAATACTAAATTTGACAAGATTAATACTGATATGGTAGAGATGAATAGAAAAAATAATGTGAAACTAGACGAGCTTAGGAAAGATGTCAATGATAAGATAAATCAGTTTGAAGATAAACTTATAAACAAACTAAAAGAGGTAAAAGTAGATGGTAGCAAAGACAGTAAAGTAGTAAAGAAGGATAATGTAGTAAATGAAATAAATGAAGTTGAAAATAAAGTTAGTGAGATAAAGGAGGTTAATGTTGTGAATGAAGTAGAGAACAAAGATAGGCAAGAACCTATCAAAGTAAATAATGATAAGGACAGCCTATTGTCCAATAAAATAGAGTTGCTGTTAGGAGTAAATAATGACATAAATACCAAACTGGAGCAGATTGAGGTTAAGCTAGGGGGATCAAGTAGTAAGATGAAAGCAATGAATAAGAATAAGATGAACTTAAATGATGACGATAACATGAGAGTAGATTTGATACTAAAAATAACTAATGAAATAAATGCTAAACTTGATGAAATAAATGTAAGGTTAGATGAAAAAAGGGTTGAGGTAAAAGAAGTAAATAATGATGTAATAGATCTGAACAATGAATCTAATATGAAAATGAATAAGCACATAAAAGAAGTTGATGATAGGATAGGGAGTACTAAAGACAACTTTGTCAATGAAACTAAAAGAGTAAATGTAGACTTTATTGAGTATGAACTAGATGAACACTTAAAAGCAAATGCAACACCAAGAGAGATAGGCTATGAATTAAGTAACCAAATCAGTAGGCCTAGAATAAATGATGAAATAGAAAACCAGATAGGGTATCTAAACACAGTGTTAGATAACAAAGTAGAACAAATAAACAAAACCCTAGCACTTGGTAACTTTAATTTTGAAAGTGTAGTAGATGACTTCAAATGTCAAGAAAATAAAAAACTAAAAACAATCAGGAATAGGTTAGAAGAATTGAATGAGTTCTTCAAGTTTGAGATGGAGATCATAAATAAATATTGGGGCCTAAACAAACAAAAGGAAGTTGAAAATAAGATGATGGGGGGTGAAAACTTTGATGTAGACATGGAGGACATTGTAAACTATGTGATGAGATACTATAATACCTCATGCTTCTCAAACTTTAAATATAAAAAGAAAAAATTTAAATCAGTGCTCTCGGATAACTACATTTGCTCAGAAAACTAAACTATATACTTAGCTGTTCACTAAAAATACTTAGAAATAATAAATAAATAGTGATTGAAGCAAGGAAACCTTAATAATGATAGGGGGGTTAAATAAAAATAAATAAAGAAAGTATAGAGATGATTATTAAATGAGAAATTACTTAAAAGAAATCATAATAATAAATACATGATAGTGCAAAGAATCTGACATTAATAATAATTTGAGAGTTGTTTAAAAGAAAAATTAACTGAGGGGTAATTATTTAAAAGAAAAAATGCTTAAAGAGGTCATTTAGTAATAAACAAATAATAGGCCTAATTGAAGAACTGTAACAATGACAGTAAGGTGAATTTGTGATTGAATAAGAGATTTAAATATAACATTGAAATAATATGACATTCATGTTAAACTAAGATGATAAATAAATATCTTTAATGGTAAAAATGACTGTTAAAAGAAAAATATCTACAAATGTCATAATAGTAAATATATGGTAGGCCTAATTAAAAATTTGTGAAAAATAATAATAACCAGAGAGTTGTTAATGAATATGAAAGATATTAAATGATTTAAATGAAACTTTGATAATAATATGTGTTAAATGAATATAACACTAATAATAAAATGATTTTTAGGTGAGAATAAGATAGTTTGAGGAGATGTTTTATAGTAGCTCGTTTCATAATCCATGAATGTTTATATTGAATATTTTAAAATAATAACCTGATAAATGAGTAAAACTAGAAAGAAGTATGGAGATTTACTAAAATATATTGTTGCCATAACCCATGTATACATAAATAAAATATGAACCAAATAATAATGTAATGACTAGGTTCACATAAAATGAAATAGGTGAGATAGGCCTATCTTGTAAAACTTTGTATGATAACTAATTAATGCTAAACAATGTTCTAATGACTTGTCAATGTTTATGCTAAAAATAATTTAAATAATAATATGATATGACTCAAAGAAATGTTAAAATGATGAAAGGAGAATTTCTTTACAATACTGTGTTATTGTAACTTACTTATACTTATATTGAAATGACTAAATGAATATAAAATAAATGATAATAGGAGATTGATATGAGACCAAACTGATTTAGGGGGATTCTTTAAACTACCCTGTTAATATAACTGGTTTATGTCCATATTTTGAATACAACATTGGTAGAATGTGCCATGTATGTTAGATTAAAATATGTCAAGATTTTTAAAACACTTTGTATTTATAAACTATTCATGTTTATAATGAAAACTACTCAGACAAAAATATGATATGATTCAAGGATGTGTTTAACTAATACAGTTGAAGAAGATTTTTGAGAAGTATTTTATTATAATAACTTGTGTGTTCTTATATTGAAAATAATCAGATGAATGTAATTCTGATATTGAATATGATGAGATGATACCTATGTTTGACTAAGATGTAAAGGAGATTCTTTATAATACTTTTTTAATGCAACTTGTGTATGTTGATGTTGAAATAACTCAAGTATGTACATTGTATATGCTATTATAGATGTTTATGATGTTTAATCATCATAAGAATTTTATGAAGGGAGAATAGCCAGTGGTTAATAGCAGTACGATTCGACCATAATTACAACTAGTCACTTTCCAAATTCTAAATTCTTTAACGCCAAGTACTCTATTAATCACACAATGGCACAGTATATCAGTTTCAGGTGTTGGTTAACCTTGACAATAGCGTCTAAAAACTAAAAGCTTACAGTGATCTGTAGCATGGCAAACCCATTTACCTAAGTCATGTTATAGACACCAATAGATTAATAATTCTGAAACATAATATTATAAAAGTAGATTGAGACCTTGTAGATGTGTTATGATAATTTTGTTAGTAAACTGTTGTACTAACATTGGTGTAGACAATGAGTGATAGAAATCACAATTTAATATGATTATAATGTAATGACAATGTTTGATTGTAACATATTGCAAATAAATTTTATTTTGTCATTGATGCAAATAATAAGTGATGGAATTTAAAAAAGTTTAACATGAGTAAAACATAATTGAAAATATGAATAATTAATTTTATGTCAACAATGAACAACCAATAATGAGTTATTAAAAAATTTTCAAACTTAATAATGATAATTAACTTCATTTATGTCAATCTGAAGTATGTCAAAGCAATATTAGTAAATGTATGAATAATTAAAGTTTTGTATACAAGTAATATGTGTGTATACACAAGTAATAATCGACAATATGAAAAATGATTAAATATGAGTATGTTTAAATATTTGTAAACAATTTTTTACTTCAATTAATTACAGATGTAATTAAAAACAGGCTATTTCTATAATTAACAGCCTGTGATTGAATTATGCTATATGTATTACTTAATGGAAAAGGTAATCAAAGTAGTCATGTGAATAAAAAGACTTTGTGCCGAAACAAACTTTCAGTGAAACTAGTTGAGACTGTTTTGGACATCAGGAACGTTGTGAAAGACAGACACGCATGGACATGTGAATGGTGCTGTGCCACAGACGGGGAGGTCCGGAGTGCCACGACACTACCGCGCCAGAGCCATGACGTAGTTGAGCTGTCATCGCAGGGACACGCCGGATGATGACTCATCCCATTGACACGGCTCTACAACACTCCCATACACTAGGACAACAGCACATGTTCGAGAACAACAACTTGTACATCAACCAGTTGGCCACATAAGACAATCTTTGTTTTGCTATTTATAGTCTCTCGAGACCCATAGACTTGTGAATCAGATATTCACTGAACTTAATTGTAGTGTTCAAACATTTGAAACTTGGAATGAACACGAGTGCGAACCAGTGAAAAACTTTTTACGTGGACCGTTTCCAGTTTTATAAAAGTGAGTGACTGTTTTTAAGCTTTTGTCAAAATAAGCAATAACTTCTGAAGAAAACCAATATTCTACAAGAACACTTACAATGTTCCAAAACCACTGACGCAGCAACACTTATGATAGATGCCCGTCGGACCATAATTAACTCCACTGGCGTAGCCACAACTCCATCACCAGTTCAAAGTACGTGCAGTGACATCAGACCCACTTGCGTAACAACAACTTGGCAATATGTTCCAAAATAATAAATAAAAAATAAAATATTATGCAAATGTGTTTGAAATAAATAATAGCAATGAATAGATAATATATAACAAGTAAATAACAAAACAAAAGTATAAATAATTTATAAATAATGAATCTTTGATAATGAAAGAATGACAATTGTATTCAAAAGTAATCTTCTAATATGCATCAACAAATGTGTAGGAATAGATATTAATTCAAATAATAATGTAACTTTCTTGAAATAATTAAAATGTTTTTTATGATGAGCTAATAAATAATAATAATAACTTGCATCAATGACAAAGAATTATGTAATGTATCTGTTGGTTAGTAAACAATGTATAATACAAACTATTCTTGTATTAAAATAGGATTTGATAAATCATTGAGATTAATCAGTATTTGTATATAATTTGATGATATGTGTACCATGTATTTCTGATATACAATAGATGGTTTTATTTGATAACTTTGATTCAGGACTAATGAATTCCATTCCAAGTAGACAATAAGTATAAAATGATGACTTATTGAGTTAAAATACAATGATGTATTAATACAAGAATGTATTAAGTAATTTAATAATTAATTAATAATTATGAATGTACTTGAAAATTATTCGTAATTGATAACTGCCCTGACAATGTAAAAACTTGTTAATGTGTAATGATTGAAAATTAATTTAAAAATGTAAAGACTTGTATAAGATGTGATGATTTATTGGAGAATGTTAAAGATTGTATAATGGTTTGAGAATGTATTTGAAAATTTGGTGATTGTTTAAGGACTGAGAATTTATTTGTAAAGTTAAAGAAGGTTTAAAGGAATGAAACAAGATTTTAGTATTTAAAGACGGATTAAGGGTTGAATATGGATACTTGCATTTAAAGACGGATTAATGGATTGAATATGGATACTAGTATTTAAAGACGGATTAAGGGTTGAATATGGATACTTGCATTTAAAGACGGATTAATGGATTGAATATGGATACTTGCATTTAAAAATGGGTAATGGATTGAATATGGATACTTGCATTTAAAGACGGATTAAAGGATTGATGTCGAAGTTGAAAATCTAAAGATGGTTAAAAGAATTGAAAATTCATTTGAAAAGTCTGATAGGGTATTGACAAAATGAATAATAGGTCAGTATAGGAAGATAAATAAAATGTTTAAATAAGTAAAAGATAATTCATTTGTGAATTGACAAGTAACATGATAGGATGTTGATGAAATACTTAAATAAATAAATGATGATTCATTTATAAATTGATGAACTATATAACATGTTATTGTGATGAATAGTCATATGATTTTAATGATGATGTTGAGATATGATAACTGTAAGTAAGTGGATGGTTAATTAATTTTGAAATGTAACCTAGTAATTGATGACTTATATTTTGTTGATTTTGATATATGACTTGTGTATTTTGATGGGTGATTTCATATTGTGGAATGAGTCATTGATTTTAAATAAGAACTTGTATAATTTCTGATGATGTATTGATCTTAGATTTATAATTTTTGAATTTGTACTAGCAAATGAAATAATTTGTCAGTGAAAACTAATCATTTAATAATTAAGGGGAAATCATAATTTAATGATTAATTAATTTTGATAAATACTTGTACATAACTTAAGGATGTATTAATTGTTGATGTATAAATTTCAATATGTAATGTATAAATTTTGTTTGACAATTTTTGATCCAAGACTGATTGATTTTTTTTTTTTTGATTGACAACTTGTAATAATTAAAAATATATTAACTTTTTATGAACAATTATGTACGATGAAATGAGCTGTTAAACTTTTGATTTATAAATTATAGAATTGTTAATTAACAATTTTGATTTATTAGATTATTGTTTGATGAATGTAACTCTTGAATTATTGATTTTTATTGATAACTGTGTAGGATGTGATGAATTTGTTGAATTTTTTAATCATGAATGACTAATTTGTAATTAATAATTTTATGATTCATTGAATTGTAATTAATTGATTTGTATTAATGATTTAAGGGACTTATTTTGATAAATATGGATTCTTAAATGTTGATAAGGAGATGATGATGTATTGCCATAGAATATGTAATCTGATATTGAATTATAGAATAGTTAATAGACTTAATTTACTAGATATAATAAATATTGTAAAACTGAAACTTATCTGAGAAACAAACGACAATTTGGCGAATCGTGTTTAAAATCAAGATTTTTTGACTCGCGTTACTCACACATCGCAAAAAATCGGGGGGTACTGTAACAGGTCCACCAAATTGATAGGCAAATTAATTAATTTAGATAAATAATAAATTATTATATAGAAGAAAAGGAATATATTTAATTAAAATAGATGGAGAAGTTTCAAATCATATTAGAAAATTGTCGTGTGGAAAATAACCGTGGGACAGATGAGGCCCCAGCAATAAATCACAGTAAACAAAACTCTTTGTTCGAAACAGGATGGGTGGGCTCATTCCAAGAATTATCAAAACATGTGGGAACGTCTGAGACTAAACAGTCAGCAAAGTTATGACGTAGCAGCGTGAGACAAGCATCGACATGTCGGTTGGGTATTTTCCATTGAACCCCACCATGTCACAAGTGACTGATGCGCAGTAAAATAACTCAGATGACGAGTTCTGAAACGAACCAATCAGAACGGGACATATGATTCCAAATTTGCCCGTAGACCGCAGCAGCTGTCAAAACAACTACATCGTAATATACCCAGAAGGGTCATAGTCGCGTACCCAAAGGAAGAAAGGCGGGAATCCGAAGTCAACGGTTGAGGTGTGTTCCTCACCCCATTTGGCAAATACTTGGAGATCGACGAGGATCATCCTCCACTGACACCACCGGCACCGGGCTACGTTTCCGGGAGAATGTGTTGAAACACTTGTGCGTTTTAAATGTGCTAACTAAAAGTTGTTGCTATGAATTAAAGTCTATATTACATTAAATTTCCGTTTCGTTGAGTAAACGATAGGACATGAGATGGATCCCATCATCATCCATAGTGATATAACTCAGATAAGTTGTTAGAATAAATTATTGATTAAAAGAAAAGTTAATAATGATTTTGTAAATCAAACTTAAATGATTTATTTAACTTAAAATAAATTATCTAGTTTTAGATAATACAATTTTCAATCTTATTTTATTGTATTGAAAATAATAATAGATTAACGTAATGATTTTGAATAATGTAAAATAAATTAAATTTTGTAAAGTAACATTTGTTTCATTATACTACGTCATCTCACCGATTTACCCGTTTTAGACCCTGAGAAAAAAGAGATTTCATAAAAAGAATTCAAAGAAAAGTTAATTCAATTAAATAATTTAATTGAATAAATTAAGTAAAGTAATTAATGTAACGACCTCTTAAAGGCAATACGTTACAACAGCTTTTCCTTTATCTCTTAAATGGTCCTCCTTTTCCTCTTCTCTAACTTTTTTACTTCATACGCTGCTTTTCTTTTCTCAGCAGCTACTCTTTCATTGTGGGTCACTGTCTGAAAAAGGCAAAATTAACTAAACTAGCTTTAATTTGATTCCAGAGTACAATGGTTAAAAAAAACATTTAGGCAGTGTTCCAATACAAGCAGGCAGTGTTAGCAGTGATTGAATCTTTTCTTAAATATTTCTATTTTGTATTAATGTAGTTTTTCATACATAACTTTTATAAATAAATTTGAGTAATAATAAAACAAACTTTATGAATCGATACTGTATACAGTATAAGTACACCAAATGGCCTAGGCAATTTAAAAGTGCATGATAAGTCTATTAGTTTTTAAGTTAAAAGAAAGTAGGCCTAATTAATACAATGTTGGTTTTAACCTAATGAAAAAATGTCAAAATCATTCATTCCAGTTATTTGTCGGTAAATAATTTATATCTACTTATATATTTATCTAATGAAAATACAAATAAGAAATTGTGCTACTATCAGTTAGAAGTTTAATTTGCATTAAAAACACTTTCTTTCTATTACTTTGGCAAAAAAGAGAGGACAGAGTATTTTTTTAAAAATCGTCTAAACAATAAGTGTGGATTTGAAGTTTTTATCTACGTTAGCGCCAACTGAGGTGTATTTACATTCAATCTACATTAGACCCAAAAACATTCATAAACTCCAATGATATATAAATGCACACAGGAAGGAAAGTTAAAGAGTATGTTTTCGGTAAGCCTAGATCTTTCTATTGGGCTTGCACCCTCGATTGTAGTCTAGTAGCATCATCGTCATTACTCTGATAAAAATCTTATCAATTTCACTAGAAAATCGAAAGATAATTCACTGTTTCTTTAAGATAATTTCAAGTAACATAACCAAAACACACAACAAACATAATTCTACTGTAAATAAATATCTAACGATCGAATAAGACGTTTCATTTATTTACTCTGTTCAGTGACCAAACTAAATCAGCTGTTATTCATGAAATCTAATTATTGTCACATGATTTGTTTATGCTACTAATAACAACTTTACACAATCAAAGAATACACAGCTGTAACTGACATCTGGGTCTAACGACTATCAAGGTCAAATCTCAAGTAGTGTCTACATCGTAGTGCTTTCAAACAAAAAGAATACTGCTTGATTCATTATTAACTTAATTTAATCAATAATTTTCAAAATTACGTTATTAAAGTTATTATGAAAGTCATATGACCAACACAAAACAATACCATGATGGAATAAATGGTCTAAAACGGACGTTACGGAGTAGTTAAATGATATTAGGTGAATTTGATTAAAACAATATTATTTGTAATAATTTTTGCTGCAATTTGATAAAACTGATTTATCTAGAGTACTGATTGTTGACAAAAGATCAGGGCACATTGATAACACTCAAAACCCGACTTAGCGACATTATTACGATGCAAGTCTAGAGCCGTATCGTGCACAAGTACAGTTTTCGATAGGAAAGGATTATCTTCTACCGTTATATTACACATGCAATACGACAATTTACTTCAATTAACTGAAAGTCATTTCACTGTAAAATTAAATATTTAAAACTATGTAAATGCACTAATTAAAACAACACTATATTGAACTATAACAAACAAGAAATATTATTCACTTACCTTTTGACCATCGCAATGAAGAAGTGAAAACACTTCGTATTACTACAACTATATACAAAATAACGATGCCAGCTTGCATTAGACACGATATAAAATGCAGAAGCAAAGGACTGCTTACAGCACAACAAAAACTGAGTGAGAGACGAAGACGAAAACTTCGGCCGAATACAAATACTGACAGGGACAACCCATGTTGTGAGAGACCCGGCCGTTCTGTTGCCATGGTTATGGCACGTACACGATGCCTTTTCTCGGACATTAGTTGCTACTTTCACCTTTTTTATTGCAGCCCCTAGACCACTCTTATTGTTCAAACAAGAAACTCGTCCCTTGACATATTATTAATTTTTTTCGACTTCAGTGAATATTTCTATGCTAATTCCTGATTTTCCCGACTTTTTTAAATTTCTATACTAATTCCCAACTTTCCCGACTGCTAGACATTATGTATATAAAGCTCTAGTGCGACCGAATCTAGAGTATGCATCCTCCATATGGTCACTATACCAGATGAAGCATACTAATAGGTTCAAATCTATCAAGAGAAGATTTATAAGAATATTGAGCATGAAAAATGGATTTCTCTACAAGGATGTTCCAATTACTGACATTGAAGCTAACCATGGGATGACACCATTTGCTGCTAGACATCTAGTAGCTGAACTCATAATACTTTTATAAACTTTTAATGGCACTGTTGATTGTACACCTTTACTTCACCTGATCAGCTTCAGGCTCCAATCAGCTACAATATTACATCAACTTTTTTGAGATTAGGCATTTGGGCACTAACTACCAACTGCACAGTCCTATTCCCAAAATGATCAGAGAAGGGAACAAAATCTGCCATCTTGTGGACTTTTTGACCTTATCAATACAATCCTTCAAGACAAATAGTTCTCTTATCCGCTGTCAATGATATGGTGTAATGCTCTACCTCACTATGTAATTTTTTGGTGGCTACATTAGAGGGCCACACTTGTGTCAGTAGGAGCATGGTTTCTACACATCTGATTATAATTATTAAACATTATTGTATTTTTGATATTGTCATTCTATGTTACTTATTTTGTTGCCATGTTGAACTATTATTTATTTGTAAACATGTAAAATTGTTATATAGAAAGTACCATGGAAAATAAAATAAAAGTATGGCCTACTAATATTTTTCATAACGTCATTTTCAGATTTTTAAAATTTCTTTTGCAGTAATCATTTGTTATATTTAAAATTTTAAGTATTCAGTTCGTGTCTACAATTAGTTGGGCTTTGTAGAAAGAACAGGCTAGTTCAAGTTTCTTAACAGGTCAACCTAGCTTGTCAGTTTCAGTGATTAGTAGAAGTTTTATTTAGAGGTTTATTATTCATTATTTGATTTATTTTTAGGTTCATTAAATAATAATTATACTAGATACTAAAGTTAATTTTTATTTGAAGCTTAAAAAAATTGAATTGAATTTCTCCTTACTAACGTGTGTGTTGGCAACTTACTGTTCTTCTTCTTGTACATTCTCTGCCATGGTACTGCTGGAGTCGGTCTGCTCATCCATAGCAGCATCATCCAACAACGAGTAGTCAGGTTCCTGGATGTCATGTATGCATGTCCATTCTGACTTTTCATCATTACTGATATTGCGACTCAATGCACACCACCCTTGAGGATGAACCTGATAAAAAATTAAAATATAGCATTTCACCATAATGGTTCACAAGGTCAATCTAGCTTGTCAATTGTAGTAATAAGTAGAAGTTTTATTTAGAGTAACTTTTTCATCAATAGGCTTCCATGTTAGGTCTACCTATTCTTATTAGGTATTAACCTATTAAGGATACCATGTTAAAGTCTACAATTCTACTCATTTTAAGATTGAAACCCTAAACAACAATTACACAGCCGGTCATTTACTGGATCACAACTATGGGTATAATGAATGAATGACCATTTTGCATTTTGGTCATTCACTAGATTTTGAACAATTTTCTTTTAAAGATTTGGAAATAACGTTTTTTTAACAGATTAAGTGCTAGGAAACACAAAAAACCACAAGAAATCATGTGGATACACTATAACCAGAATTTGACCGGGGGTTAAAATTTACGGTAATTTGTAAAATGTAACATTTAATTATGTATTTTTAACACTAAGCTGTACTATTTACCTCCATAAATAGATAATAAAACATTGTTCAATCCTAATTTTATACCTTTATTTGGCTATTTACTTTTAAGTTCCAATAAAAAGTTCTAATATACCTAAAATAATATGTGCACTGAATATTTTTACGAATGCATTTTATCAATATTAACAAAATTTTAATAAAACATGCTAATTGTTCTTTTTATACTTAATAATTGCTAGGTTCGTCTGAAGTTCTGGTTCTATTATCAATAACGATAGAACTGGCCGGATTACTTGGGGGGGGGGGGGGGTTGGAGGACAGGCGCAAGGCCGGATTATAGAGGGACTCCTGTAATACATTAAGTTTTATGTTTAGGAAGTACAGGAGAATACGAGCAAGATGTTTAAACTATTCCCTACACTAGCGTAACAGCCTGTTTTCCCATGTAGGATTCAAGTGGAAACTCAAGCTTAAACGGTAATTCACTGGTGCATTCACCCTACCAATAAAAAAATTCTTTAACAACATGAAAAGAAAACATTTTAATCACAAGAGTTAAACAAAATTGATAGAATAAAAAGAAGATAGTTTTTTTTTAAACGATTTTATTGGTTTCAATGAGTTATCTGTTACAGTAAAACCTGTCAATCAAACCCTAACCGATTTTACATTTTAATGCTATAAGAGTACTCTCAATAATGATACAAAATCTACTTACTATGGTTGCTATAGGAGAAATTTAATGATTGAGTGACATCCTGGATTTGGATGTTGTTCAGGAGAAAAATCTGGGTATCAAGCTAGTTAGTTTGCTAAAAATCATATCAATACTATACAATTCAACGCTATGGGACCCTTATTTACCCTGGTTATTGGGCTATTAATAAATTACTGTTTCTAAGGAACAGTCGGCCTTATACAGGAGAGCCTGTGCAGTATGCATAACGAGTGAACGGTTTGGTCTAGTGGTATAAAACAAGATGCTTTACACATAATCAGAACATGACTAGCCCATTAAAAATATTTTCATCAAAATCTAAGTACAGTGGCCTCCAAAACTAAGGGTCATGGGTTAGAATCTCAGGTCAATCCATATGAAGTGATCCAATGATGGTTGCTTGACTATTTTTAAATATTTTCTTTTTTTATATGTTTTTACCATACTCATAAGAGGTTCAAAAATGATTTTAAAATAATTTTATTTTTTACCGTTTATGCATGGCGGCCATTTTTGTTTACGAGAATCTTGCGATTTTTGGCTTTGTAGACAGACATTAGTGTTAAATTGATTATCACTGGATTGGATTATGCTAGAGCTTCCAAACCAACACCATTATTTTCAGAAAGATCTCTTCTACATTACTTGTTATCTTCTTCATAGCTCTAAAAGCAAATTTTAACTCCCAAAATCGTCCCCAAGTTCGGTATTGAAAGTTGTCAAATTTCACTATTTGACACTTTCAATGGAAGCTTAAAAAGCAAAGAAGGGATGATTTATCACAGTTCAAACTTTTTGTTCAATTAGATAGCATAGCTTACTATTATAAAATAGAGTTTCAGCCTTAAAATAGGTTTCCTTAATTTTTTATAAATTTTTAAAAATTGAAATTTTTTTAATTTTTGAAAGTTAAAGCTCTACATCTTTGTTGGGACATGATATAAAAATCTGATTTGTGCACAGCATGTACATATATATGGTGCTAAAGTATTGTATACATTTGAACTTTGATATTTGACTCTGAGCAAAGTTATGAATTTTCAAAAGTTCAGAAAAAAAACAGATTTTCACCAATGTTCATATTATGCGAATTACTTACATATGAAGGTGTTATTGGCCTATGTTTGATGAATTGCAGGTTTACTCTCAATACATGTACTTATATGTGTTTAAATATGACTACAATTTATAAAAAAACTCTTTTGCTTTTGTTCTAGTTCTTTAGACATACTTTTAAATTAAAATGAAATTAATGATCACTGGTTTATGAAGGAATACGCCAAAAGTAGTTATAATAATTATTATAATAACTTATAATAATAATATATTATTATAATAAATTAATAATAATAAAAAGCCTATTATAATAATAAAAATAACATCAATAAGAATACAGAACAAAATCTATGTGATCCTCATCAGTGAGTCAGATCAGTAGACAAGTCTGCACAAGAGCCTTGTAGACAAGTCTTCACAGGAGCTCAGTGGACAATTCTGCACAGGAGCTCAGTGGACAATTCTGCACAGGAGCTCAGTGGACAAGTCTTCACAGGAGCTCAGTGGACAAGTCTTCACAGGAGCTCAGTGGACAAGTCTTCACAGGAGCTCAGTGGACAAGTCTTCACAGGAGCTCAGTGGACAAGTCTTCACAGGAGCTCAGTGGACAATTCTGCACAGGAGCTCAGTGGACAAGTCTTCACAGGAGCTCAGTGGACAAGTCTTCACAGGAGCTCAGTGGACAATTCTGCACAGGAGCTCAGTGGACAAGTCTTCACAGGAGCTCAGTGGACAAGTCTGCACAGGAGCTCAGTGGACAAGTCTTCACAGGAGCTCAGTGGACAATTCTGCACAGGAGCTCAGTGGACAAGTCTTCACAGGAGCTCAGTGGACAAGTCTTCACAAGAGCCTTGTAGACAATTCTGCACAGGAGCTCAGTGGACAAGTCTTCACAGGAGCTCAGTGGACAATTCTGCACAGGAGCTCAGTGGACAAGTCTTCACAGGAGCTCAGTGGACAAGTCTTCACAAGAGCCTTGTAGACAATTCTGCACAGGAGCTCAGTGCAGGTTAGCTAACTTTGCAGACAATTTTACTTTTACGGTACAGGATGAAATTCAAGGATACCACTGGGTCCAACGACCAAGCAACTGTGCATCCGTTTGTGTTTTATTATAAAAATGAAAACGGTCAGGTATGTAGTCGTTCCATCTGCATCATTAGTGTCTACTTGGAGCACAACACTGCAGTTGTCCACACATTTCTAATCATGTGACACAATTTATAAAAGAAAACATGCCTACTGTTGAGAAGCTCATCTATTTTTCTGATGGTAGTGGCAGTCAGTATAAAAATAAGAAGAATTTGTTAAACTTCTGCTACCACAATATAAATTGTGGATTTGAAGCTGAGTGGCATTTTTTTGCCTCTTGCCATGGCAAAAATGCATGCGATGGAGTAAGAGGTACTACAAAACGGGAGGTGAGCAAAGCAAGTTTACAACGTGCTACCTCAAACCAAATCCTTACAGTCAAGGATATGTACACATTTTGCATGGATAATATTAAAGGAATAACGTATTTCCTTGTAAAAAAAGAAGAAATAATATTACATATCGAAAGACTTCAAACCACATTTGACAACTGTCTGCCAATAAAAGGTACACTGGGATTTCATAGCATTTCAGAAAACATAGTTAGGTGCTATGTTACTTCAGAAACAGCGATTTATGAAGATCACCAGTAAGAATAAATGACACTTGTTGTTGTTTATGATGAACAGTGGTGGCTTGCAGATGTTGAAAAAGTAAGTTTGGAAAACAATGATTTATTTGTGAAGTTTTATGAACCAGCTGGACCATGGACATCATTTAAAAAATCAACCAGTGATACCATTTGGATTCCACTAAAGAACGTGCTGATAAAACTTTTAGTGCTTGAACTTACCACAGCTACTGGAAGATCGTATTCTATTTCTCAAAAGCTATCTGAAGAAGTAAGTGTACTTCTAAACAATTATAAGAGTTAGAATGAGGTATGTAATTACATCATTTATTTGTAATGGTTTCAGATCTTTTATAGATTTTTTTTAAAAGGCCTATGTATCTCTGATTTTTCTTTGTTTTGAGACCTTCTGTATATATTAATAAACAATTTAACACAACATTCCATCTTAACTTTACGTACTATCCAATACCACCTTCATATTTCAGTAATTCGTATAATGTTAACATTGGCGAAAATCTGTTTTTTTCTTAACTTTTGAAAATTCATAACTTTGCTCAGAGTCAAATATCAAAGTTCAAATTTATATACTACTTTAACACCATATATATATAGCATGTATATATATATATATATACACATGCTGTACAAAAATTATATGATTGCTCTATATCATGTCCCACCAGAGATATAGAGCTTTAACCCTTCGTACACGGTAAGCGAAATATATCGCTAGGTATTTGTAGCCGTAAACGCGATAAGCGGAATATATCGCATTCGATTGTTTAAAATCATCTAGTACATATTGATGCCGCTAGAATTCGTGAGATTGTTTATTTTGTGCGTTTGAGCTAGACAGAAGGCAGTGGGATTGATATCAGCTGTCAGATGACGCATCACGTGTGTTGACAGACTGAATTTCCTGTTGCGTGCGCATCCCATGTGTCAGCCCTGCGCTGTAAGCGTATATTTTATATATTTCCACAGAGGGGTGTGTGTGTATGTGTGAAAATATGTGTCAGCGTAAATATTATATCAATTTCATGTATTATTGTTTGTGAGAGTTGTTGTATACTTGTGTTAGTTGTACATAAGTATAATTGTAAATATTCATTGTGTGTATGCGTGGTTCTTAAATGTATGATGAGTGGTAGTAAATGAGATGTTATGAGTGTATGTGTGTGTATGGTTCAATGTAAATATATGTAGTAATTGTGTGCATGTATGATTGTTTATGGAGGTCTGTCGTAAATGTGATGTGTGTGGTATGTGTATGTGTGTGAGAGCGTATGCGGATGTATGGTTTAAGCGTAAATTTATGTATTGTGTCTATGACGGTTGTTATTAAGTACTGATTATAAATATAAGTACAAGAGGATAGTTCATTGTATGCTAGTTATATTTACATAATGGAGTTTAAAAAATTTGTTATTTTATTTGGGAAGTGGAGACTACTGTAAAATTTTAAATACATTTTGTTCATTTTCTTATATCTGTGATTTTGTATGTATTTATCAGTGCACAACATTTTTTCATTTAAATGTGTTTGCTATGTAAAATTTTACTTTAAGAGCCATCAAACTTTATTTATAAAAGAGAAGAATTATATAAGTAAACATATACCACACCTTGCATTGCCTGAGAGGACCTATTCATTTCATTTATTTTATCCACATAATCAAGGATTTAAACTATTAAAGTAATAATAAAAACACACTGTGTAGATTCTCAAGGTCAGTATCACAGAAGTCATGTATGGTATTCTTTATTATAAACGGGTGTTTGGAGTATGTGTTTTTTAGTCTAATTGTAAAATATATTATGTTATTTATTATATACTTCTGTAAATATTGTATCACTTTTGTACTGATGTGTTTTGTATATATGCTGTGGATGGAATAAATAAATTATTATTATTATTATTAAATTTTCGCGCCAAGTAAACAACGCGATGTTACAACACTGTAGACGTATTGACATGTACGTTATTATGAGTATTATTAGTTACGACGTGTATTATTAGTTTTAATGAGATGTTTAGCTTGGTTTGTAAATATTAGTTTTAAATTTGTATAGTAATTATTTTCACTTATTTGTCATTGTTTTTAGTAGTATTTATTAGTTATATATTTTACTATGGCGAATCCAGACGATTCAGACTTTGATGATTTTGTACTTGGTGCCATGAATGCGACGTTTTCAAGTGCCATTGCAGATGATGACATTTCTTCAGACTTCGAAAATAATATCTTACACAATATTAGTGATGAAGAAGGCAGTGATGTTCAACATTTACAAGGAATACAGCAAAATATTCAAGGTAGGCCTAACCTTAACGATTGGAATAATGTATCAAATGTTGATTTTGGTCCAACAACGCCAATTCCAATATATAATGTACAACAGGGACCAAATTTAACATCATATTTTGATGCGGACACCATGCCCATTGATTATTTTCTATCATTTTTCAATACTGACTTGTTAGATCTTATTTGCAGAGAAACAAACATTTTGCAAATAAGAGAAAAGGAAATGTGTTATCACCTAATTCTCGACTAAATAAATGGTATGATCTCACAGAAACTGAATTGAAAGCCTACGATGCCACTACCCAGAATTGAGTCGTATTTTACATCAGTGTGGGAAAGCCGCCTCTCATTCTACAGGGATGTATTTTCCAAAGATAGATTCCTGAATATATTTTGGAATCTGCATTTCAACCACGATCGTGGCCAGGGAGATGCAAGGGCGAAGGAGTTTCTGATAAAACCACATATTATTGACCAGGAATTATTGACCACATAAAACCCCTTACCAAATTATTTTATACTGCAAGCAATAAATAAAGTGGCAGTTGACGAAAGTACGATTTCGTTTAAGGGGAAAGTAAGTTTTCAAATTTATAATCCTCAAAAACCAACTACGTTTGGGTTAAAAATATTTGTCCTGTCAGACTGCTGTAATGGATACATATATGATTTTACACCATATTTCGGCAAGCAAGAACTCATACCAAATTCTCAGCTGCTAAAGACAACCCAAATTGTAAAAAAGTTGTGTCAAGCTGTAATTATGAAAAATCCCTCGTCACCAACAACTGGACTACACGTATATACCGACAGGTATTATACGAGCCCTGAATTGGCGAATTAACTATTAGGACAGAATACCTATTTGACTGGCACAGTCACGCCAACTAGAAGAGGAATGCCATCAAACCTAAAATCAATTACAAAGAAAATGAAAAAGGGCGATATAATATCTTTTAGAAAAGGTGATACAGTTATTATGTCTTGGAAAGATAAAAGAGTAGTACATATGAGTAGCTACAAAGAGTAGCTCAGCATGTATGGAAAAGGGAGTAAGTCAGATGTGAGTGAAGTACTAAACAAATGGCCTAATCTACCACCTGTCTCAAAGCCTAACATCATTTTGGACTACACAAAAAATATGGGTGCGGTTGATCGAAGTGATCATTTCATCGCATCTTATGAATTCATGCGCCGTACCAAAAAATGGTATAAGAAATTGTTTTTTTGGATCCTGGAAGTATGTTTGATAAATTCATACTTATTATACAAACAAGTACAGATACATCATATGAAAAAACCCCTTAGTCACTTGGCTTTCAGAAAGAGTTTGGTAAGATCTCTCGTCACTGAATACACGAGTCAGCCAAAAACAAGACGACGTGGACGACCATCCCTAGGGCCCATGAAACAAAGGCTAAGTGGTAGGCATTTCATCAAGAAGAGGGCAAAAGGAGCAGCAAGATGTGTGGTGTGTTTGAAGAGGGGATTGAGGAAAGAGACAATTTACCTCTGCAAAACATGTGAAGTTCAGCCTGCCCTCCATCCTGATGAATGTTTTGAACTCTATCACACTCAGGCTAATTTTTAATTTTAATTTTTCTTTATGTTTTGTGTTTCTGTTTGCTTATTATCAATTTATAACTAACTATAATTTAATTTTTTGAAATTTTACTTTTTATTTTGTATGACTAAATAAAAATGATATTTAGGCCTAAATTTTCAAAAATTTATATTTTTCATCTATGCTGAAAATCAAATGTAAATAAATCTTTTTAACTAATGTGTGTTTTTTTGGAACACCTATGTTTATGGAGCACATAAATAAAATTAACTCTGGAAAATTAAAAATATTTTTTTCCAACTATATAAGCATTATAGTAGAATTCATCAATTTTAAGGTCGCGTACGAAGGGTTAAATTTTCAAAAATTAAAAAAAATTTCAATTTTTAAAAAATTATAAAAAATTAAGGAAACATATTTTAAGGCTGAAACTCTATTTTGTATTAGTAAGCTATGCTATCTAACTGAACAAAAAGTTTGAAATGTAATAAATCATCCCTTCTTTGCTTATTAAGCTTCCATTGAAAGTGTCAAATAGTGAAATTTGACAACTTTCAATACCGAACTTGGGGACGATTTTGGGAGTTAAAATTTGCTTTTAGAGCTATGAAGAAGATAACAAGTAATGTAGAAGAGATCTTTCTGAAAATAATGGTGTTGGTTTGGAAGCTCTAGCATAATCCAATCCAGTGATAATCAATTTAACGCTAATGTCTGTCTACAAAGCCAAAAATCGCAAGATTCTCGTAAACAAAAATGGCCGCCATACATAAACGGTAAAAGATAAAATATTTTAAAAATCATTTTGGAACCTCTTATGAGTATGGTAAAAACATATTTAAAAAAATGAAAATATTTAAAAATAGTCAAGCAACCAATTTAACTTTTATCGGACCACTTCATATGGATTGACCCTCCGAAATGTTTAAATATAAACATAGAGCAAGTAATACACCAATTTAAAGGTCTTGTTGAGAGAAACTCATTGGTGTAAACAAAATTCACTTTTCTTAATTTTTTGTAGAAAATTTTGACTTATGCGCAATACCCTCTAAGTTTCTTACCATTTGAGTTGTGTTTATCTCAATTTAAAATTATTACTCACAAAAGAATCAGCTTCAGTCTGATTTGCATGCCACATGACTACATTTATGCATATTTTGATGTTGGTCTCCAAACCCGTTTTGAAAAATTCAAAATTCACATAAGTAAAAATTTTGAATAGCAACATGCACAATGTATGTAATTTTGAAGGTCTCATTAAAGCAAACAGTGTTTGTATTTACCCTTTTTTACATCCAGTGGTTTTCATGAAATATGTGGAAACGTTTATAACTTAATTTCTTCCCAGTATTTTACATTACTTTGGACACTGACCTTCAAAACTGAATGACCTGTTCGTCAATTATCGAATATTTCTAACATGAGTTAAAATTATAAAATACAGTGGAAAGTCTTGTTGTATTAAACATTTATAATAACCCCTAATTTGACGACGGAAAACAAAATAAACTGTTAAGCTAAATAAAATGGACAAGAAAGGCTAATTTTTGTGGGTAAAGAGTAATTTATGAAAAATGTTTATTTAATCATAGCTGAAGTGATGAAAAATCAATTTAAAGATCTTCTTAAAATCAAAGTTTTGCTTAAAAAACTTTTATTTTTTCCAAATATTAAAAAATCCTAGGATCAATGTAGTATCCATGAAATGATTTTAGTTGAAATATTTAGTTCGCTTCATTTAAAATCACATTAAGTAGAAAAGTTATGAAATGTAACTGTTTAAAAGTACCTCACATGATTTTTCATACTCTTATCTATTCCGGTTACACATTTAAAAACTGTAAAAACTAAAAGTTGGGGTCCGTTAAGTCTATGAATGTAGTAAAAAATAACCAAAACCTAAATAACTTATGTTACTACTTTACATGTGCTTAAATTGTAAACTAGCACATGTAAAGTAGTTAAGTAATTTATCTAGATTTTGGTTAATTTAGACGATGTTGACAGACATTCTTCTGTTTATAGCGTATATTATTAGTAAGGTTTCAACTGTTGGTTAACATTGTTTTAAAAAGTTTAAAGAAAATTGATATGAGTTTAAAAACTTGAGATAGTTTGGACAGTTAAATTTCTCATTTAAGTTAATATGGTTCTTGAATTTTATATGAAGCAAAATAAACATTTCAACTAAAATAGTTGAATTAAAGACATTGCATTTCAAAAATGACATACTACATTTACATTTTTAAGTTTTTTTTTAGCAGTTGGGAACAAAAATAAGTTGTTTTATATAAAATGTTCATTTTAAGAACTTTAAATTGATTTTGTATCACACAAAATATGGTTGTATTAAAAAATGACCCTTTACTAATAAAAAAAGCCTTTCATCCATTTTAATTAGCTAAACAGATTTTAAAGTTAAACAGAAGCTAAAGTTTCTGGTAACGATTGCGTCAAAGTGTTATTTACATCAGCAAACGTTTTGCCCATGCTGTGATGTGGCATTCTCAGTGGTTTCACTGAGATAGAGACCACTTTATCTCAGTCTAAGCGTTTCATCGGCCCTCTGTACATATTTAATTTGGCCCAGCACTATTTGATTCCATGTGTGCAGTCTGCTGACGTATTACAGAGGATTTAGTGCTTATTGTCGATTCTAGTAATAACAAGTTTTCTGATGTATGATACATATTTATATTTGAAAATAAGTGATATCATAATAATTGCATGAAGTATTTGATGTAAGTAATATGTTTTTCTCCTAATAGATCCAGGAGAATTATGAATCATTCTATGCAATTGATAACAGCCCAGTAAAAAAAAGAAAGTTAAACTTCAGCACAATGTTTATTGAAAAAAGCAGAAATATGAATTTCTGCACATTTCCCTGGAACATCTGAACCCGGACTACTACCCAACATGGACACTCCAGACTTCTCTAATGGTGTCCACACTGAAGGCAACCACTGAGCGGATTAAGAACATACTGTCTACAATTTCCACAAAACTTTGTCCTCAAGTACCTAGGTTACAGCACTGTGCCACTAGATGGTCTCCACATGGGCAAGTACTGTGTGTGTGGGATAAGTTCACAGTCACTCAAGCATAACATTTGAATAAATCTTACAGAGAATTAAAATAATAGCCAAAAGGTGAATACATTAATCAATCAAAGAAATGAAAAATATTGGATATTGAATGTATTGAACTTAACATCACTACTGCACATTTTTCAGTACACACCATGACAGGGTGAAAGTTTTAAAAAATAATAAAATTATTATTTAAATTGACGATAAAAGATTCATGCAGTAGAGGTTAGAACAAACAATATACAATACAGACTTGCAGTGAATAATTGCTAACGTTCAAACATTTACTTTGACATGTATAATTTTTTTGCCTTTTTGTATAAGCATGAAAAAAAGGAATGAGAAAAAACATCCAAAAGAACAAAACATTATAAGAAGTGAAAAGGTAAATTACTCAATGAATCAATTAGCATATTAGGAAATGTAGATTAGACAGTGCATATAAAAATAAATCTTACTTGTAATGATGAAACAACTTCTGCATCATCTCCATCAGGAAAGTCAGTGACAAATTCAATACGGTTGACTCTGCGTTGGGAGGAGAATAAATGAGTAAAACTAGCTGCCACAGGGATTGTTGTTTGTGAAAGTTGCATCAAACGATACATATTTGGCTGAAACAAAGCTTTAATTATCCCATTTTGCATTAAAATATCTAATAATTCAACAATACATACTTGCTACACTAATACTAGCTTTTCTGCATGTTTATTGCTTGTTACAGTGTACAATAAATAACAATTATTAATGAGGTGAACTTTAGGACACTGTCAATTCTATATATAAAGAGAAGTTTGGATCAAGTTGAAAAGCACCCAGTCCAGTGATAAATCGAAAAGGACTACTTAACATCAATTGCTCAACATTGTTAATAGTACTGGACAGTCTATAGGCTTACGCTTTAAGGTTGAATCTATTGCTTCGTGTTATTCACCCATGTATTTGGTTGTGTGATATAATGCTATAGAATCAATTTTTATCCATATTGAAATGATTTTAAAAATTACTCTTAACTTTTAAAAAAAGGCTCAATATGAAATTCACTGGGTGCACCGATGAATCTCTCCATGGCTACTGAAATGGTGTTGAATATGATACCCAATAGGCCATTCCCCCAGAACTGCTCAGTTGAGCAAAACATTAAGTCTATGTTCCAAAAACTAAATAAAATCAAATGACTATGATTTTATTTAGTTTTAGTTATTTAGCCATTTGAAGAAAAAATGAGGGTTGAGAGCTAAATATTGTATTGCTACTTAGTAGTAACGTTAAGAGGAAACAAAAACTGGCTTATTAACAAAACATATGTATGTGACTTGAAGCTGTTGCTTGAGATGGGGTAGTTTTCAAATTATCCTACAAAAATAAAATAAATAAATAAAATATCTAATATTATTTATTTGTTTTAGTATTTATTTCAAATAAATACAACAACTACATTAGGTGTTAATAATACCGCCTCAGACACTGTGTTATGGGGATTGTCATAACCCTAATACTCTTCCATTCCACTAACACTTAACTGGCAGGAGTTGATTCACTTGGCAGGTGCATGATTGAGATAGGAACAGAAAAACATTTTCGTATTGTTATTGAGATTGTTTGAAAATTGTTGACGTTAACTGCTGATTTCACACAAACTGAATCCTGCCTATTTCATTATAACAAAAACTAATAAATAACAATCTCTTCACTAAGTAACAGGTTTAGCCATTCAAATTTTATTTTTTCATTGCTAATGAACTATTGGTACCTACCTTAAATCCTTCAAGGTCTTCCCGAAGAGTTTTAAGGTCAAGGTCATGTATAAGGATCAGGTAGCCACCTGTGGTACAAATGATCATTTTAGATCCATCTGGATTCAATCGGGTGCGCATTAGCCCATTTGTATGAAATACACGTTTGTACAGAAATCCAACTTCTGTGTAGCTGTGAAGAAAATAAATTTCTTTTTATTATAACTAATTGAAAAATATCATCAAATACCCTATTCACAATAAATCATATCATATTCAAATGTAAAAATATAAATGCCATTGTTTCAGTTTATATTACACTTTTATCTGAAACTTATAAGTTCAATAAGCTTAATATTTTAATTACAAATGGTAATTATCTATAATAATCACAATACTACATTATGGTTTATGGCATTTAAAATATAAGATCATTAATGCAATTAAAATGCATGTTCTCCAGGTACTTTTATTATTAAAAGTATTTTATGAATATATTGGACAAAAAGAATAGAAGAATTTGTTTGGGAAAAGCTCAATTTTGAATGCTTGGCATATACTGGCACTCTTATCAAAAATAAAAAATGTATGTTAATAAATTTTTTAAAACAGCTGTTTTTCACAGATTACACTATATAAGCTATGCTGTCATTCACACGTTATTATACATGATTAGTTTTTGGTTATTTGTAAACAAATATTGTAAGATTCAACAATGTATGTTATGCCATTGTAAAACTAAGATTCACAAGTATCAAATACATACATTGACGTTTGCTTAACACTTTTATAAAACAAATAACGATAATTAAATTCTGTACTCTACGATTAGCTGACAAATGAGCAATAGCGAGGCAGACTTGGGTCCATTGTTTACATCCACTCATAGTGTTGTTGTTTCTGTCTCAATAGTTTTAGATTTGTCATACTACTTTTAATAAGATTATTTTTGAAGTTTTAGTCATACCAAGGATATTTTACACATTTAAGTGTAATTTATAGCCTCTAAAGCAAAATATTTCAATCTTTCTGGAAAGGTGTATAAGAAGCAAACAAATTCTTTGAGAACTAAAGAAGAATACCAATAGTATAAAATAATAACTTGACAAAAACATTGTTTTGCTATCTATTTGCAATAGCAGAATATAGCCTAAGATTATGTTTAACAAGGCAGAAAAACAATGTTATAAATTAAAACATTTTGAAAGGCTTTCTTAAATACATTATTTCATTAGTCTACCTTAAACTAAAACTCAATGGCCTGATATGAAAGTTGAAATAAAGTAATTAATTTGATAAAGTAAATTGTATCATTTTTAATTTTTGGATTGAAAAAAAAAAAAACATCTTTAGTTCCACTCATTTGTGGTCAAGGTCAAAGGAGCACAATTTAATCAATTTAATTAGTCTTCATTAGCAAGATGCTGATCGTAGATATGAGCTAAATTGAGGAGCAAATGAGTGTGATGATTGTAGATGGATGAGTGTAGTTATTAGGGATGGGTCGGTCCCTAAAGTCTATTCTCAGTTCTTTACAAAAGAACTGGAATCGAGAACCGATGGGAAAATCTCGGTTCTGGGGTTCCGGTTCCAGAAAAGTAAATAGGGATATAGCTTTCATATCAGAAATGTTTTTGGTGCAGAAAGTGCTGATAAACAGAATAATCAAAGACAGTATCGAACAATCAAAAAACAGGATCAGGCCACAAGATAAACAATACATTTTTTTCAGAAAATATCTGGCTATAGAAGGTCACTTCCTTATCAGTAGTGACTTGGCCACAAGATAAACAAAATATCTAAGTCAGAAAATATTCCCCCATAGTCTGGCCACTTCCTTATCAGCAGATGAAAAGAGACAGATAACATTACTGAAAAGGAATTCACATGCAAAGGCAGTGAATTAAAGCCATTCAGTTTTTTGCCAGTCTGACTTTTGCCTGAGCTCCACCCTTGTTTATCTTGACTCTTTCTTATCACTTCCTCCCTGATAAATACACCTTTAGAAACATTCCATTCTGTTTACAACTCATCTAACATTCTGAAATTAATTATGCTTCTAGTTTTATTGTGTATTTTGAAAAATGAAAGGTTTTCATGATGAACTTAAGATATTAGAGTTTATTTATTTAGGCTTGTTTTTAATGACGAAAAACAAAGCATACAAAACCTAAGGAACTGGATTGAAAAATAAATTTTTAAGATTAATATTGTGTCAAAACTAAACAAAAGGTTTCTTTAGCATTTTTATTTTAAAATAGTTAAATTTTAGTTTAATTATTTTTTCTTTTTACAGTGTTAACCTTTTCAGTGCCAACGTCTGATTTTTCGGACGTAGAATAACTATAACTAAATTGCCAGCGTCCGAAAAATCGGACGTTAGCCATTTAGCGCTAGATTGCCAGCGTCCGATTTTTCGGACGTTTTGTAAAAAAAATATAAATAATACAAAAATTATCTGAAATTAACATATGTTTACTGTTTTTTTAATCAAGATAAAACAATTTTTACGATGATTACATTATATAGTGTCTAGGTAATAGTGTCGTAGTTCGATTTCTAAGTTGGAACACCTGACTGATCAGTAGTCAGATGGCGCCAGTTGTGTTGCTTAGTTACTGTCAGTGTTTAGTGTGTTTTGTTTACTGTGTGCGTTGTTTTAGTGATTTATTTTTAGTAAATTGTTTTTATATGTAATAATTAGTAGATACAGGGTGCGGCAGCATAACTTCCTTTTTTAAAAAGCGCCATTCAGTTAGTTGATGTCATAGCGGAGCGCTAGCGGTCTCGTTCAAGAGGGGGTACTGTAAAGTTTTGTCCCGACACGGTTCAGTCGCCATCATGCGTTGGAATAGTGAGGAGCGTGCCTTTGCCGTTGAGGCCTACTTTTCAAGCGGATGTTCGGTTATTGCAACACAACACAGCGTGCATTTCGGAATCGCTTTAATTTAGCCCCGTTGGCTCCCGTCCTAGACCGCAAATCAATTGTTACATGGGTCACTACATTCAGACAAACTGCAAGTGTGACAAAACGAAGAAATGGAGTCCCTTGGCCCGTTAGACCACCTGAGAACATTGAAGCAGTGAGAGCGTCAATGTTGTGATCACCACGGCGTTCTGCGCGCAAACACGCATCTGCCCTTGGACTATCCGATCGTTCTGTGAGAAGAATTCTTCGTGATGGTCTTCATTTTCATCCCTATAAGATGGCGATAGTGCAGGAACTTTCAGAACGTGACTTCAATTCTCGGATGAACGCGTGTGAGCTTCTTCTTGATGTCGTTCCCGAGGGTGTTATTTTTAGCGATGAAGCCCATTTTCATTTGTGTGGGTCGGTTAACAAACAAAACATGCGCTACTGGGCTGACACCAACCCTCGAGAATTGCATCAAAGGCCTTTGCACTCACCCAAAGTCACAGTGTGGTGTGCAATTTCCTCAGCTGGAATTATTGGTCCCTGGTTTTTTGAGGAAAATGAGGTTACAGTGACAGTGAATTCGGACCGGTATGTAAACATGCTACAGATTTTTTTTTTCCCACGGCTAGAAGAGTTGGATTTGGGGGACATTTGGTTCCAACAAGACGGTGCAACAGCACATACTTCAAGAGCATCGATGGCTGTTTTGAGGGAACACTTTCCAGAGCGCCTTATCTCAATTAGAGGCGATTTGGAATGGCCGGCACGCTCTCCCGATCTGTCCCCTTGTGATTTTTTTCTATGGGGTTTTTTGAAATCCCGTGTTTATGTGAACCGTCCAAAAAGCCTACAAGATTTGAAGACCAACACCCAAGAAGAAATTGCCAACATAACACCTGCTATGCTAACAAGAGTCATGACAAACGCCAGAAATCGGTTTACACAATGTATGGGGAATGAGGGACGTCACCTAACAGATTTGATCTTCAAAACAATGTAAATAAAAACTTTATAGACATGTACCTACATTATAAAAAATAAATAAATATTTTCCGATGCATACAATAGTTTTTATTGAGTTTTGAACAAAAGAAGTCATGCTGCCGCACCCTGCATGAAGAGATCTCTGTCACCAGTTAGTGACAATACAATTTTTAGAATTGTGGAAAATGAAGACTATCTCAGTGACAGTTTCTTGAGTGACATTGATGATAATGTAAACAAATCAATTTTTTATGTCATATCCAAATTTTTTTAGCTATCAACTTGAAATTTGGTTTACATGTACATAAATAAGTGGAGAACATGATAAAATGAAGGATATTCCATTTAATAGTAATTTTCTATACTTTAATGCATTTCAAACAGAAAAATGTTTTAATTTTAAAAAACATTTTAATATATGTATATTTTTTAATATTATACATAAAAATATTAGGAAAATTAATCACATCTTTAAATAATGGATCTCCTTAGTAACAAAAAAAAAAAGAATTATTAAATTATTATTTAAAATAAGGATTTTACAAAACGTTTTTGAAAACTCTGCAAAATATGCCAAAACAGCCTGGCACTTTAGGGACAAAATAGTGAGTCAAGGCCTGGCAACTTAGAGTAAATTTATAAAATTTCACTTGGCACTAAAAGAGTTAAAGGATTAAAGTTTTAAATTGCATTGACTTAACATTTACTGACCCAAAATAGTTTATTATTTCTTAAATTTAAAACAAAATGTAAACTGTAATTTCAAAAAACATTTATGGTATTATTGGCTGTAGTTTTTATGAATATGAGTAGCATTTATATTTTCTTAATTCAGTATTATCACCAAAAGAGAAAAAGAACCAATAGTTAATTAAAATAGTTTTTTCAACAATATAAACAATTTTTTTTTATTAATTATTATTTAATTTGGTTTTGCTGTTTATTTTTGACTTACTACAATTACATCAACCTCTTAAATTTAGCTATGGTAATTTCAATCAATTGTTGTGATTTTTTAAAATAAGTTTTATTACTAAACCAGACAAAATAGCAGGTTATTTTTTAATTTTCTTTAGGCTTACTCGTATAAGTTTTGTAATTTCCTCAAGGTAAATTTCAAAGGAAAAGAAAAAAAAAAAAGGAACCGACCCATTACTAGTAGTCATTGTTACTAAGGTCAACTGTTCCTCAGAAAGAGCTATTTATTAATAGTCCAATAGCCAGAGCAATAACCTACAGCTTTACGTGGAATCCAAACTACATAGTGCGGGTCTGATTTTCAGTTAACCCTTTTAGTGCCAGACAGTTTTTTGGGGTACTTACGAAAAATGCCAACCCATTTTCATAAAGGGTGTGCGAAGAATGCCAGGCCACTTTAGGCCATTTTGACATCTTTTGTTAAAACATTCATAGCTCTCTTATTTGTTATTATAAATTAACAAATGGGGTCTTGTTTTGTTCGTAATAATATGTTTGTAGTAAAAAAAAATATAATTTTGGGTTATTTACAAGATTAAAAAAAATTATATTACAAAAAGTTTCAAAAAGTTTTTTTCTTTTTTATTTTTTCAAGTTTGAACATACATTACTACTTTCTGTATAAACTAAACCACAGTATTAAAATATAGAGACTAATCTACATATAATTGTAAGTACACATACAAAAATTAAAACACACTTACATTCAAAAACATAGTAGATATAAAAATCTTTGAAAAAACATGTAATTATCCAAAATGGGTCACATTATACGATTGTTGGCATGTGTCTTTAGAAATGTTTACTTTTATACTGCTTTATATCCAATAATAACAATAGTACATAGAAACAATATAAAAAGAAGGTTACACTATAAAAAACATTATTTACAATATATACATTTACAAAATAATTAAGTGTATGGATACTTGTGTTTGCCAAAACATAAAACATGAGTTCCTCTTTTACATTTGATGCAAATAGTCATATCCATTATCCAATAATAAAAATAGTACATAGAAACAATATAAAAGAAGGTTACACTATAAAAAAAATTATTTACAATATATAAATTTACAAAATAATTAAGTTTATGGACACTTGTGTTTGCTAAAGCATAAAACATGAGCTCCCCTTTTACACTTGATGCAAATAGTCATATCCAATAATAAAAATAGTACATAGAAACAATATAAAAAGGTTACACTATAAAAAAAATTATTTACAATATATACATTTACAAAATAATTCAGTTTATGGACACTTGTGTTTGCCAAAGCATAAAACATGAGCTCCCCTTTTACATTTGATGCAAATAGTCCTTGTACGCTTCCTTGTACCACCAGTGCTTGTACTTTGGATGCTACACACACTGCAGTTCTTCAACATTCTTCCTGGTAAGTATTCCAATCCAAATGCAAGATTTTGAGGACCGTCACCTGCACCGTCACCCATAGGAGGAGCTTGCTTGTGAGCAAACCACTCACTTGCCAGTTCTTCAATGATTGCAGTAGTAAATTGTAATCTTGTTAGCAGTTTTCCAGAGGAGTTTTCTTTGTACAAAATATAGGTATTTAGTACCATTTTGCCAAATATATTGAATACCACTTTTTTCCAGTACTTGACTGTCCGGCGTTCATCTAAATAGCAGTACAGCATTTGGTCCGAACCGTCAATACCTCCCATATACTTGTTATAATCATCAATTACTTTAGGTTTCGTGTTTGGGGCGTTTTGATTCCTTTTTTTCCTACTCTCTACACTTTCTGCTTTATGTTTAGTGGTCAGTAGTAAAATTTTGTTGGGACTTCTTCTCTCTGTACCCTAACATCAACAGATTTCCATCACGCATGTAAAGTTTTTGACCAACTGCAAACTTGTTCTTCATTCCATGTGGTATTCCTTTACGGTTTCTTCTCATTGTACCGGTAATGAATATCAGGTTGTCATATAGATATTTCGCTAAAGGAATACTTGTGAAAAAATTATCCACAAATATATGGTACCCTTTCCTTAGGTACAACCAATATCTAAAAGTTTTTTTACGACATTGTAAGGTAGCCCCATATTACTATTCCTGGTAATATTATCTCTGCTACCCTTATAACAAACAAAAGACAGACAGTATTTGCTAACTGAATCACAGAGCATCCAGAGCTTGACTCCCCAACGATGATGGTGCTTGTTTGGCAGGTACTGTAGGATTTGTGAGTGACTTTTGGTACCTACAAGACTCTCATCTATAGACAATTCACGGTGGGGAGTATAATGTGTCCTAAATAACCGGTTAGCATGTTCTAAGACTCATTGAATTTGCCACATGGGTCATAGCCAGGTTGTCCTGGTTTTGATAGCAGGTCATTATCAACTACATGAAAAAATTGTAAAATGCATTGAAACCTGTTACGGCTAAACATTTTGCCAAACCAAGGTGTAAGAAGTGAATCTGAGGTTGACCAGTAGCTTTCAATTGTAGGTTTTCTAATAAGACCCATATTTAGAATAGTAGCAATAAATGCTTTCATTTCTTTCAATATAACATTCTTCCAATCACGTGTTCTGGACTTAGGTGAAATGTTATGGGCTTGTGTTCTTATGTAATCTCTAGCGTATTTGTTAGTCATATTTACAAACGTATTTAGTAGGCCAACAGTAAATAATAAATTGAAGTATGCTATTGGGGGTGAGTCATGAGGGGGGCAATGTTTTGGGCCACAAACTTCGCTAAATATAAATGAATGATCAATGTTGTCATTATTTTCGTCAACTGGAGTCCAATTTGTTGTATGACCATCAACATCATCCATACTCACATCATTATCACTTTCAACATCAGGTATCATATGGGGTGGATTTCTAGCAACTTCATCAATGACAGCATCTACATTACTACTAGTACTAGGAATAACTGGCCTAGGCCTACCTGGTCTTGTTGACATACCATCACTTTCATCAGATGAACTCATAGTAACTTCATAATCCGGATCATTGTCTGTGTCATCGTCAAATCCTAAACCTAATTCACTATCAGTATCAGAAATGTTATTAAAAACTATCACTAAGGTCTTCGTCACTATCAACCATATATTGTCCACTTTCACTACCAAACTGTACAAGATTATCTACAAGTGTATTTTCACTAACAGGTGATTTCCTTCTTTTACTCATGGTTATTTATACTATTACAACTAAAATGATATACAAACTAAATAAAAGCACTATAATAACAACTACTTCCAATGCAAGTTGTAATAAATCACAACTAAGAAACAGCATACTACTGAGCTAAGCGAAGTAAAAATGGGGCCACAAGATGTAAACAAGGAAGCAAAACACTGCAGATAAACAGCTGTTATTACGTCATGACAACGACCAGTAGAGTAATAATTTTTTTGTTGCCATATGGCATATTGTCTTCAATCCCTATGTCAAGTTTGAAAGCATTCGGTCGACAAATAAAATTACAATATAATAAAACCTTGACGTGCGCACGTCGGCAGTTTTAGCGGGACCGAGAGGCGTGCGCTCACGGCGCACGTCAGCATTTTTCGAACAAACTCTGACGTGCGCTCACGGCGCACGTCGGCATTAAAGGGGTTAACTGACAAGCCTACAATTCAGTTCTCTTCCCTACACAACATCTGAATCTTGACTACCACTCAACATGGACACCCCAGTCTTCTCTGGTAGTTTCCACGTCGATGACAACTACTGAGCGGACGCCAACACTTTGTCCCGATGTAGCTAGGTTACAGCACTGCACCACTAGTGCCGACATAATCATACACAAAGAATATTTTAGATAGTAATTAGTAATAGAATAATAATTGTATGAAAGAAAGTTTCTATAAGGAATCACGCAGGTGCCATTACCTACGTGATAAGATATATAAAGGTCAGAGTGAGCAAAAAAATTAAAACAATTAAGAAAGTCCAGGCTCAGTTGCCAGCGAGTGATTCTTTATAATTATTTGAATTATAGACTATTAGGAATTTGTATCTATTCAATCAACTATTATCTTGTTCTTTCTGGAAAAAAGAATTATTTTATGGACAATAGGGGTGTACGAGTAGCTCGAAATTGGAGTTTTTAAAAAACTCAAAACAATCGAGCAGAGTTTTGCCATATCTTTGAGGTAAAATGCTATAATCAAGACAAAAGTTCCATTTGGATAATAGATTATAAAGATAAGCATTTTATGTAGGCAACTGTATTTAAAATCTGATCATAATATAGTATCTGTAACCGGAGATGTTCTCGGGATGTATTCAGATTCGTCGTGAATCACACACACAAGTCTCGATCGTACATACAGCCATGGTGATTACGGTTAAAAGTATTCCCATTATTTATAAAGAAGGCACGTCCAAATAAGCTGTTCCAAATAGCTGTCACTAGTTATTTATACAAAACGTGATAACTGATCACAAAGAATCAGTTATTGAACAGTTTCAAAACTTCGTTACATAACTTTTACCAACATTTGAAATTAACAGTTGCATTTATTTCAGGTGCATCCTTTAAAAGTTCATGACTAAAACTATTCTAAGACTGACAATTTCGGACAGATTTAATTAAAACACATTCAATCTGTAACAGAATCTACGCATGGAACGTTAACTATTGAAATTGAAAAGCTATAATAATTTGATATAGAATGCCAGGAACAGTTTCGTTATGGCACCGTTATTAATAAAATAATGAAGTAATGATTAATGTAGCTACTACCAGTACATCGCCGACTTGATGAGTCCCAATATAAAATGTACTGCTAGCCGTGGATTGGATTTGTTATCCTTTTTGTTTAGAGTTTTTGTTGATATTTACGCTTGACATGGGAATTACAGTTACTTTTTCGATAATCTGTTATTTAATTCTATTATGTTCTGGTGACGTGTTATAATAATCTGTTATTTTTGTAACCTGTTACTCTCAACTCTCAACAGGTTACTCAGGTCTGTAACCTGTTCCAGTTATTCTGTTTCTGTTATGGCCTAATGTTACTTAACGGCTCGAAACCATGTTACGGCTGGTATAGATAACGTTCCAAGTTACCAAAGGTTATGAAGTTGAAGAAATACAGTATGTTACGTTACGATAATGAGTTACATTCGTTGCGGCTTTGCTTGACATTACAGAGTTGTTAACGCTCAAAGTTGTTCTGTTATTGATAATTTAACTGTAACATGCAAGAGTTTTAACCCGTGAGAACACGCACCTGAGCGGCGCGCTCAGTAATGAGTGTTTTTTTGACTGTACTTCAACATTTTTAGTCCGAAACTTTTAGCACTGAGTGTACCTTCCAAGAAACAATCTGGCGTCAGTCTAGTGAACCTTTTATCCCCCTACCCCTCCTTCTAGTCAGTAAAAACCACTTCAGTTATGTCAAATGAGCGGAGCGCTCAGGTGCGTGTCGTGACAGTACAGTTACTTTTGTGTCCCAATATATTTGTTTTATTTATTATTAGTTATTGTAAGGTGTATATATATCTCTAATTTATATTATTTGTTGTGTGTTGTGATTTTACTATAAGCCATGGATATTGAGCGAGTTCAACGTAATATTCGAATATGGCTAAGTGACAGTGACGATGAATTGGGGGAAGACGAAAGGCCGTTGGGTGAAGAAGCCGGTCTAGATGAAGGTATAGAGGAGCAAGATGAACAGCAGTTTAGTGACCATCAAACTGACTCCGAAAATGAATCGGGTGAGGCCGGAAACAGTGTTTTTGTGTCAGATGCGAGAGTTCCATACGTGCTAGGTAAAGACGCAATAACAAAGTGGCGTCTTCATAGCTTCCAACAAAACAGAATTAGAACCAGACAACATAACGTAGTGACTGAGGCGAGAGGGTTGAAGGGTAATGCAAGGAATGCTTTTACACCAATTGAAGCTTGGAAAATATTTTTTCCAGACGAAGTAATCAATGACATTGTTATTCACACAAACCGACTCTTAGAAAAGATTAGGCCAAACTTTTCCCGAGAAAGAGACTGTAAAGACACTAATTCGGATGAACTTATGTCATTTTTTGGACTGTTATACTATGCAGGTTTACTAAAGTTCTCTCACTTGGATCTTTTTAATTTGTGGCAAAATACCATGATGTCGCCATCGATATTCAGAATGGTAATGTCAGTGAATCGGTTCAAGCTTCTGTTGCGAGCCTTACGATTCGACAACATTGAAGATAGGTTGGAGAGGAGACAAACAGATAAAGTGGCTCCAATTAGAGAGTTGTTTCAAGGATTTGTAGAACGATGTATGGCCTCATACAAACCGGGAACTAATTGTACTATAGACGAAATGCTGGCAAGGTTTTTTGGGCGGTGCCCATTTAGACAGTATATCCCAAGTAAACCAGACCGATATGGGATAAAGATATTTTCAATAGTCGATTCTGAAACTTATTTCACTTTGAAAATGGAAATTTATGCAGGAACACAACCAGAGGGACCTTATTCTGTAGATAATAGCCCATCAGCTGTCGTGAAGAGAATGATTGAGCCAATTGATTCAACAGGCAGAAATATAACCTGTGACAATTGGTTTACCTCAGTTACACTGGCTAGAGACCTTTTGCAAAATCACCGAACAACAATTGTTGGGACAATTAGAAAAAATCGCCGGGAAATTCCAGAAATGGTTACACAAACACGACAGATGCCCGAGAAAAGTAGCTTGTTTGTTTTTGCGGATAGGTGCACTTTAGTTAGCTACGTACCTAAAAAGAACAGAAATGTTCTTCTATTATCAACCATGCACCATGATGACCAAATTGACCCCTCTTCTGGAGATAAAAATAAACCTGAAATAATAACTTATTACAACAAAACAAAAGGAGGCGTGGATATAGTGGATCAAAAAAGAAAACAGTATTCAGTGAAGAGAGTGTGTAATAGATGGCCTCTAGCGATATTTTTTACCCTTATGGACATTGCAACGATCAACTGTCATATTATTTATCACATGAATACAAATTCTGTTGTCTCTAGAAGATCGTTTATAAAACAACTTGCGCAGGATCTAGTGAAAAACCAACTTAGAACAAGAATGGAAAATCCAGCATTGCGCCCAGACCTAAAATCTCTCATAAAGATGGAATTAGGTATTCAGGAGCCACCTCGTGAAGTTAGGAATGAACAAGTTCAACGTGAAAAGTGTCAATATTGCCCTCGATTAAAGAACAGGAAAACAAAAGTCCGTTGTGCATCATGTGGTGCGGCAATTTGTGGCGAACATACAGTGACTACTTGCACCGGCTGCCGTAATGACAATGAACACCCACAAGAATACTATGAAGACTAATTTTGACAAGTAAGAACTATACATTCATTAGGTTCATATGTATTTCAAATATTACATTTTAAATTTTACAATCACTAATGAATCAAATTTTTATCATACATTTTAATGTGGCCCAATTTATTTCGTTTATTGTTGGACACAATTAAAAACATGTTGTTACAATTTTGACTAAACTTATTTTTTCCTGCTTGTTATTAATCAATTTTAGAATAAAAACTCAAGTGTTTTAGGCTTTTATGCTAAAATAAATGGTTTTCAGACGAACTGAGCGCAGCGCTCAGGTGCGTTCTATGGCCGGAGTTTCTACTGCGCGTGTTCTCCCGGGTTAAGTTTCCTTCGTAGTTAGTGATATGATTACCTGTTCTTTAAAGTGAACAGTGATAACCGTTACTGCTCTCTTGTTGTAAGACCTGTGATTTCAAATAGTGATTCCGCTCTTTTCGCTTCAACTGTGATTTGAAAGTCAATTCACTTAGACCTAAGGCCTACTACACTAATCGGGACGCTTCGAGGTTGTATATTTGAGGTGATCCAAACTTTATTAATTATTGAGCAAACTAAATAAATAGTGTTAGAGTGTGTTGATTACTCATTTCAGTGTTTTCATTTTTGAAAATTAAATACTCGAAAATTAAATACTTGAAAAGTTAAATACTCGACTCAAAAAAAAAACTCGAACTCGAAATTATGTCTAAAACTCGAATCGAATCCTAAAATTGCTACTCGCACACCCCTAATGGACAAATATCCGTCATTTAGAGTATTGTAATTAAATTATTAGATATAATACAAATATTATTTTGTTATTACTACCAATGCCAATAAAAATGTAAATTTAGCTACATATAACTTTTATTTCAGTTTCAAGAACTAATTATTTATGCTTTGCGTCTTATAATCTTAGTCACGTAAATAATCACCCTGAATTATGTGTAAATCTACTTATCCACAGTTTGTATTTAAACGATATTCCCTAGTTTTTACTATCAAAGTAAAATATCAAATTAAGTGATTCAAATTTTTAACTATCCGTTTATTTTCTGCCTAATTCAAGTATATTTGCCCAAGTTTATCACTATGACTGCAAATTTGTAGATGACAGATACACATTTCAATATTATTGTGCACCAGAACATTAGAAGCATGAGGGCAAATTTTGATTGTTTTTTGGTCGAGATATCTACTTGGGATAAGAGTCCAGATATAATTATTTTTACAGAAATATGGGTTAAATCAAATGAGATAAATTATTTTAGTATACCTGGTTATAAATTATTTTCTAATGTCAATGAAAACCATCGTTCAGCGGGAGTAGCAGTATTTTACTCAACAAATAGGTATTTGAATATAATTGAGCAAGAAAGTCTTGTATTTTTGACGGCAGATATAGTAAGAATTAAGTTTAGATATATAAATAGCGAGTTTCAGCTGTTGGCTATTTACAGATTGTTACAGTTTACTATAAATAATTTTGTTGACGAATTTTCTCAGTATTTGCAAGCGGAAAGCATGAGTAAACCAAATGTAAGTTTATTAATACTTGGGGATAATAACGTGGACTTGCTTAATACAGAAAGTTACGAAGTGGATAATTATAAAATTAAAATGGCAAGTTTAGGTTTAGAATCCTTAATTAACGAACCAACAAGAGTTACAAATATTTCTCAGACATGCATAGACCATGTGTTAGTTAGATTAGTTAATAAGCGTAAAATTGAATGTGAAGCTCAAGTAATGCAAACACAAATAACAGATCACTTCATGACAGTCCTGCGGTTGTGGGGGGCGGGTGGTGGGGGGGAGGCCAGCTTGTCGGCTGACCGCTCCTCCGACCCTAGCCGTCCCGCCCGCACACGGGTTTGTTATGATAAACTGATAAGCTTGCTTGGCACTGTTGACTGGTCAATAGTGAAGTCACAGACAAACGCATCTGTGGCGTATGATTTATTTGAGACTCAACTTATTACTTGCATTTCTGCTTGCACAATTGAAATAAATAATGAGAATTATCTGCACAAAAAACTAAAACCGTGGATTACAAATAATATTTGTAGGCGTATTCAAAAGAGAAATAGTTTATATAACAAAGTTAAAAATCGGCCTAATGATGACAAGTTTAGACAATATTATATACGATTTAGAAATAAGTTAAGAAAGGATATAAAACTCGTAAAATCCTCTTATTATGCAAATAAACTTAATGCTAATTTGAACAATCCTAAAAAAATTTGGAGTACAGTCAATGAAATTACGGGTCAAAGTAAATGTGACAGGAATTATTTATTGAATGTAAATGGTAATTTAGTAGATAGCCCAGAGATAATAGCTGATGAGTTTAATAAGTACTTTTTGACTGTAGTTAGGGAAGTTGTAGGTAATTATGAAGTTAATGAGGCTGTTGCAAATATGTCTTATAAGGATTCGTTTACTGAATATCATGAAACAACATCAATGATGCTTGGACCAGTTTTAAGAGAAGATGTAGCTAAAGTAATAAAAACATTGAAAAACGGTAAATCACCGGGACTGGATGGCATCCATTCAGTGATGTTAAAGAGTATTTCCCCTGCGATATTGGATGTTTTGTCTTTTCTAGTTAATTTAAGTTTTACTACTGGGATTTTTCCAACAAAGCTAAAAAATGCAGTGGTAATACCAATTTACAAGAGTGGATCGACTAGTTTATCTTCAAATTTCAGGCCTATATCTTTGATTTCTACGTTCGCAAAGGTATATGAAAAAATCATGAAGGAAAAAATGTTAAAATATTTAAACAAAATAAATTTTTTCTCTGAAAACCAGTTTGGATTTAGATTGGGTTTGGATACGGAGCAAGCATTGTATACATTTATGGATAAGATTAATGCAGGAATGAATAATGGTAGTTGTGTAAGTGGATTATTTATTGATATCAAAAAAGCCTTTGATACGGTAAATCATGATATATTACTGAAAAAGCTATATAATTGTGGTTTTAGAGGTGTAACCCAAAATTGGTTTAGAAGTTATTTGAATAAGAGACAGCAATGTGTAAATATAAATGGTAAACTTAGTCAAATGGGTGAAATATCCTGTGGAGTCCCACAGGGATCAGTGTTGGGGGCAATTCTTTTTCTAATTTTTATAAATGACTTGTGTAATGGTAAATTCAGGGGGAACGTTACAGCTTTTGCTGATGACACCGCCCTAAGTTATATTGAGCCTGATTGGGAAACAGTTTGTTCCAATATGAATGAGGATTCAAATTTACTCAATTGGTGGTTTTTAAATAATAAATTGGTATTGAGTATAGAAAAGACAATGTACATAAATTTTTCACTAAGGAAGAGCATTCAATTCGAAGGGGATATCTACTACAAGTGCATGGAGTGTTTAGTTAACTCAATAGCCTTTTGCAATCAATGTTCCAAGATTCGGCAGACTTTAAATACTAAATACTTGGGGATAATTTTAGATAGTGAATTAAACTGGAAAGCGCAAATCATAAGATTGAAAAGTAAGATTACTACTAGTATCCGTTTGTTTTATTTTTTGAAGGATGTTTGTCCCTTGGTAGTGCTAAGATCTCTTTATTTTGCGCTGATTAATAGTAGGCTAGAATATGGGATAATATGCTGGGGAGGAACTTACAATACAAACTTAAAACCGCTTGTTACCTTACAGAAAATGTTTGTTAGAGTAATTATGAAGAAGAACAAATTTGAACCGTCCTCCCCATGTTTTTTGCTTTTAAAGATTTTACCCATAGGGACTCTTTTTATATATAAGGTCCTAAAAGTATATTACAAAAATGGTAGGCTCTTGAATAATGATAACCCTTATAGGATTAGATTAAGAAATGCTAATTTGAGTTCTGTACCTAAACCAAATTTAACGTTCTATACACGAACATTTAATTTTATAGCACCACGTATATATAATAAATTACCATATAGTATCAAAATTGAAAGCAATGTTCATAGGTTTTTAAAATACTTACGTGAATGGCTATTGTCGCAACAAAACATCGGGGAAATGTTGCAAATTATAAGTTAGCAATCTATTGTATTGTTTGTTTCTTGTCATGTAAATTTTTTTGTTTCGTTTTGTGTTTGATAGTATTGTATACATCTATGTTAGAAATAGTTTAATTTGCAGAAATGTTTAATAAAAATTTATTTAGTTTTAAACATGGGTAAAAGCACACTTTTAAAGATAATTTCTAAGTAGTCCAATTCAGTGTACACAAAGTAAACTATTCTGCTTTTGAGCTCTATATACCAAATATATTTTTATTTTTGAATGAAGGACCCCCTGAACAGACTTTATCAGTCTTAGGGGCCCTATTATTTTTCTCTCTTATGTAATTATAAACAGTAAAAGTTTAGATATTTTGGTCAGCCTGGATAGGAATAAAATAAAAAAAAAAAAAAAAAAAAAAAAAAGTATAACTGTGTATTTATTTGTTTGGTTTTTTACTATACATACTATTGTTGGATAGGTATAAAAAAAATGTACAACTGTGTTTATTTATTACTGTTTGTCTATTTATTACTATACATACTATTGTTGGATAGGTATAAAAAAAAAAATGTACAACTGTGTTTATTTATTACTGTTTGTTTATTTATTACTATACATACTATTTTGTTATAAGTTTAATACATCAGTTAAATGTTATTTGAATGTAACAATAATTCCTCTAATTGAGAGAAAAATAAAGAATTTATTATTATTATTATTATTATTATTGGTATTGGCTTACAATTTTTAGGTCTTTTTTTACCCAACCTGATTGAATTCTGGTAACCAGCCCAAATTACTACTCGAATACATTAAGCCTACCTGTTTGTAAGTATTTGATATGCGCCTGAGAATTCCAGATTTTCGTATACTCCTAACTTTGTCTTTTTACTTTACTAAATTTATACCTAAAGATAAGACAAACAACACGTTCTCCAGGGGCAGCAATAATAACTTATGATCAATATCAATCAATGATAATGTAAATCAAGTTATCATAACTCAGATACACTGTACCAATTCTGATTGTAATATGAGTGGAATGCAGGCATGGTATAGTGGACCAACGTTCATGCACTCTTGTGCATGCGTTGAAGGCGACCTTAGTTATAAGTTTTTATTTTCAATTTTCCTTCATGTAAGGTAAACTAATGGTAGTTAGGCATAATCTAAGAACTTTTAACTTGTTATTGTGAAGTTTGTATGATTTATAGACCTATATTTCAAACTCCATACCTTGTCTATTTGTCTATTTTAACCCTCCCAGCGTCCATTACTTCACCCTTTAATGTCGGCCCCTTTTTAGGTACTTCGCGGAGTTATACATAAAAATATATAACATGTACATAAACAATTGAAAATAGCAAGTGTTATATATCAATGGAAACTAGAAGACCTAGGCAATCTTAGAAAAATAGTTTTGTTTACATATCTTGTATATTGTGTATGTTCTCCATGATTATATGCAGAAGTATCCAAAATTTGAATTTTTTTTTTATATTGACACCATGATGATGAAATCCAAAAATCAATTAAAAGAAAATCCAAGATATAGGTTTTGTTCAAAATGTTATACACAAAAAGAAAATATATACATTATATGGCTTATTGTTTACAAAAGAAAAATTACACTAAAAAAACTGAACTATATACAGGTAGCTTTGTCCTGGGCCTATGTCCTGCTCTGGTTCAGGAGGGTATACTCTTATCCACAATAAATTTCGTCTATTTTGTCTAGGCCTAGGTATAGGTATATGAGTAGAGGTAGAGGGCCCAGGGTCTATGGGTGTAGTATCATCATCATCATCAGTAGGACTTACGTTAGCATCTGAAGTCTCTAAATCGTCCAAGTCAGGAACGTAGTTGTCATCACTACCCGATGAAAGGTCCAGAAGGGAACTATCGGAAGGAATTTGTACAAACATAACAAGTAAACAAACAATAACCCAACTTACTATGTCGCATTCACCAAAACACTGACAACAGTGACAACAATACTAGAGCTTAGTATAGATCAGCTGATTTTTTTCTCCTTGTACAGAACAGTAGAAAACCAAAGACAACGAAATAGAGTATGATCTCCTCTGTCGTTTGATATGTAATATAATGTTTTACTATATAAAGTGACGAAATGAGATCGTATTTTCTAAACGTTTACATGCTGTCGAAAAATCGACAGGTATCACCAGCGGCGCCGCGATTGCTGTCGATTTTTCGACAGGTGACGCTGGGAGTGTTAATGACATATACAGTATTGTGTACTTGTTATTATGGCTGACCCAATTAATATAGGCAAGGATAGGGACAGTGAAATTGAAGTTACTTCATAATATTGACAATAACAGTGATGTTACTGATTCAATTATTTCTAATTTTGATTTTGCAGAAGGTGAATTCAATAATGACGGGACTGAGATACAGGAAAGGGGTGGTGATGCTGGAACAAACATGCCTAGTAGTAATATGAAGTGAGAAAACATGGATACCTATGATATTTTTTAAGCTCACAACAGGTCTTATTTTTTTTCTTTATTAATCTCTTATTTCATTTTTTTTTTTTTTTATAATTTTATCTTAACCCTACTGGTGTCAGTCTATTTGTTCTTTGGTGTCAGGTGATTTTTGCTAGTACTGCAAGGGTTTATGTTAAAATATATAAAAAATACTTAATTTACAGTAAATATGTTGTGTTATATATTATTTTTTTAAGCAAAAGATGAGGAATATAGAACAACATTAAAAAAAAAAAGTTACACAAACAAATATTTCAAAAAAAAAAAAATATCAAAAATTAAAAATAAAAATAAATATTTTTTGTCTGCCAGATAACATTCTTCTATATTATCAAAATAAAAAATCTGAAATAGCAAAGTTATTCTAAATTTTATTGTGAACAGAAAAATATATATTGTTATGGGTATTATTTTATTGTATCATATATGTTTTTTTATAAATATGTGAACTACCATGTCGCAGCGATTGTTGCTAGGCAACATAATAGTACAACAAATACCGACAATGATCACCCATTTCACAGTTCACTATAAATATTCACAGTAAACATAAACTATTATAAAACAATAGAAAACACAAATCAAAATATCAACACTAAATAAACTCGGCAAAACAAATGTTGTTTACAGCGCATACAACCAAGAGCAGACGCTAAGGGAACTGAATGAGTCGTAAGAAAAACTAAATTTAATTTACCGTTAGAGACAGACTTGGAGCAAAGCAAAGGCATCAAAACGTTCATTGGGAAGTTCTCTTTCCATTAGTATAACTTTAAACGTCGTTGATGCAGCTTTTGGTCTGTTAGCAGCCAATATATAAAAGCTTGACACATCGTCGATATTTTCGACGATGACACTCAGTGAAATCGGAGATCGTCGATAATATCGACGATCGACACCAGTAGGGTTAAAACACAAATATAAAGTGCTATGTATGCATTTAAAACCTTATAAATTGCTACTACAAAACATAAAGCAGGTAAAGCTGAATGAAATACTGAGCATAAAATAAACGTGCTGCTGGGTTAATAACAAGTTTTAAAAAATCATTACATATGCCACTTACCTATTGATGTCCCAAGTGTAAATACTACCATCAAATCCTGAAGTAACAAGTAAACTATCACTCTGTGAAAATTCTATATTTTTCACCCAGTTAGAATGGCCTTGAAGAGTCCGTATCCGAGATTTCAAGTTACGAGCATCCCATAATGCAACTGTACTATCGTCGCTGCATGTCGCAAAAACACGGGAGTCCAGAAATCTGTAATAACAATATTCTTTTTCATTTCAAATTACAAATAAAAGTGCCTGTCCAAACAGCATAATATATTTAATAACAAAAGAATATTTAAGTTACGTGACAATTTACCTATTATTTATGTACTATTTTAGCGACCTGCATGTATATAAACATAGCCTATTACCAATATTTGCTATTTAATAGAATCATTTGAATTACACTGTTGTAATCTATCTCAGCTTTGTAATCACTAGACTGTTTAAAATGTCCCATTATATTTCAATGCAAAAACCATTAAAAAATGTCAAGTACTTTTATCTAAAATAATACAACACAGGGACGTAATAAAATTTACAAAAGGGAGATCCATGGCTGTCCAAAGGACGGGCTTAATTTCTGTGAATATGTTGCTTTGTTTTACAATAAGCAGTGTGTGTTTTTTAATAAGAAAATCTGGTTTATTACACAATACTAATAGAGCTAATTAAGTAAAGCCTTGTTTATGGTACAGAAGTAACGAGGGAAATAAAAGTAAAAACTCTTCGTCAAAGAAGTTGGCAGGAGATATTTCAGTACCTAACTAGAAGATGAATACAAAGCATTAAATGGTAAAGAGTATAGAAGAGTTCGTAAATAATAACATTTTTAGGTTTTTTATAGTAAACTTTTTATTTGCTGGTTAAAAGATGAAATGCACACTTTAATAGGTATAGAAAATTTACTTATAATTGTAATAAGAATAATGAATTATAATAAATTATAATTTAAATATATTTTATACTGAATATGAAAAAGTAATCTAGTTTGTTTATAAACTTTAGTACTGAACATAATTATTCTGTACTGATTATATTTTAGATAACTGCCAGGTAACTTCACTTTATTACTGATAAAATACTTTGCAAAATTAGTGCCAAAGTCAAAGTCAAAATAATCTTTATTCAACACTTTGTAAATAAATACAATGAATGGCGTCATAAAATACTAAACACTAAAATACTAAGCCTAAGAATATTAAAGTTATGAATACTGTATATACATGGTTATTTACAAAGTAACCAGTTCCTTCTTAAAACTTATAGAAAAAAAATAACAATAATAATAACAACTTAATAGTATTGGTATATTAATAAGCCTATTCAAAAAACTCATTTACTGAGTATAGAGGCTTTAAAAGCAGATAGTCTTTTAGTTTTTTTTAAATTTAACAAAATTATCAATATTTTTTAATTCTCCTGGAAGTTTACTAAAACACTTGACCCCCATATACTCTGTTTTCTTTTCAAAAAATTTCAGTCTGTGGGAAGCTATACTAAAATCATTTCTATTCCTTGTTGAATATTGGTGATTATCTCCTAACCGCGAGACAGAATCTGAATTTTGGAAAATATATAAAATACATTCAAAGATATAATTGCTGTATATTGTAAATATATTTAATTCCTTAAATTTATCTTTCACCGATTCTTGCCAGTTCAAATGTAACATAATTCGTATTGCCCGTTTTTGTAAAATTAATAATCTGTCAATATTCTTTTTTGAGGATCCACCATATAAAGAAATTCCAAAAGATAAATGGGAATGAATAAAGGCAAAATAAACAAGTTTCAAAGTATCGAGTTTACAGAATTTTGATAGTCTATATAAGGCAAATAATCCGGATGAAATCTTTTTTGCTACATGATCGATGTGGATATCCCAATTTAATTTACTATCTAAATGTAACCCAAGAAATTTAGTATGTTCTACCTGTTGTAGTATGACATTCTCTATTTGTAATACTGGTGAAATGGTCGAATGAGGTCTAATATTGAATTCTATATAGTTAGTCTTTAACATATTTAACAAAAGCTGATTATTCGAGAAAAAGTTTTGAATACGAGTTACATTTTCCACGGCTGATTTCTCTACTTCTACATTAGATCCCCCGGTTACAAGGAGGTTAGCATCATCAGCATAAAGGTAAATACTGTCTCTCATTATATTGGAGATCACACCGGGTAAACCTTTTATATAGCAGAGAAACAGGAGTGGGCCCAGAATGGAACCCTGAGGTACTCCATGTTTGATATCTATTAATTTTGATTGGGTAGAAACAGCTTGATTATAATTATTAGTATGTGACAGTTCAACAAATTGTTTCCTATTTGTTAGGTAGGATTTGATCCATAAAAATGGTGGCCCAGTAATTCCCATTTTTGAAAGTTTTTCCAATAGTTTACAATGTGACACGCTATCAAAAGCTTTACTTAAGTCCATGAAAACCCCAAGCACCTTAACACCCTTATCCAATGTATCAATAATCATGTCTATGTAACTTGTTGCTGCAGAAGTTACAGAGTGATTTTTCCTAAACCCATGTTGCTCCTTATCAAAGAGATTGTTATCTTCAAAATATTTAACTAGTTGATTGTACATTGCCTTTTCATAAATTTTGGAAAAAACCGGTAACAAAGCAACTGGTCGGTAGTTAGCTATCTCAGATAAAATTCCTTTCTTGTATAGGGGTTTAATTTTTGAAATTTTTAGTTTGTCAGGAAATATTCCAGTTACAAAGGATGAGTTAACCAAATGTGTTAGTGGCTTGACGAGATGATTCCGGGCGTTTTTTATTACAGTTATGGGTACACCATCATAGCCAGATGAATACTTGTTATCAAAATTACTAAGTAATTTGTCCAATTCCATCTCACTCAAAGGTTCACATCGAAACTTTGCTACATGATTGTCTAAAGGAAGTATTGGTACAGTACTGATTTTAATTTTGGGAATTATTTCACCATCGACCATGTTTACATAATAATCATTAAACAAATTACTAATAATGAAGGGGTTTGTATAAGCTTTGTTATTTTTTTTTAATCTTTGTAATCATCTCGTGATGGGTGGTCTTATTACTAACTTGTGAATTGATTAACTTCCATGTTGTTTTAGAAACATTTTTTGAGCTAGAAATTTTGTGATCAAAAAACTTTTGTTTGGCTTTTAAAACATTGCCTTTGAAAGATTTTTTCATCTCCTTTGAAAGTTTAAACATGTCTTTGTTTTTTGTTGCTCTTCCTAAATTATTTATTTCTATTAGTTTTTCCCTCTCACATTCCAGCTCATAATTGTACCACTGATACATGTTATTTACACATCTACTCTTTACCAGAGGAAAACCAGTGTTAAAATAATACATAAATATATTATAAAAAATGTCAAATTTATCACTTACTGGTGCAAAATAAATATCAGCCCAACTTTCTTTGCTCAGTAAAGCTGAAAACTGTTTAAGGTTTCTTTCTGTAAATTTCCTAGCAAATTTAGTGATGGGCTTATTATTATTAATGGTTTTACCTGGTACTTTAATAGATAGTAATTGACCATCATGATCGGAAATTTGGGTGTTAAAACCAACCACTTTAGTAATGTCATCAGGAAAATTTATGAAAAAATTATCTATAGCGCTTTCACTGTCCTCTGTGACTCTTGTGGGAAAGTGAACTAAATATTTCATGTTATGTGAATTAAGAGTATCAATAAGTAATTTATGTTTATTACAGTTTGTATCCAACACATTAATATTTACATCACCTGTGACTATTATATTACTGTATTTGTTTGAAAGATATTCCAAGGCAGTATTTAATTTTGCTAAAAATATTTTTATATCAGAACAAGGCGAACGATACACACCAACCAGTACAAACTGAAAGGTGTCAGATTTATATTCAGCCAGACAGCATTCAAATTCTTTTTCTACATTTAGGTTTCCAATAGCTGACAAATTTATACATTTAATCTTTACATTAGGTTTCGCCAATATTAGAACTCCACCACCAGTATACAGTTGGCGTGAAAAAGAGGATCTTAAGGAATATCCAGAGACATTCAGCCGTTCTAATTCAGCGATTGTCATTTTATGCTCGCAAAGGACAACTATATCGGGGTTAATCTCTTGAAGTATTATTTCTAAAGAGTCAATTCTCGTTGATAAGCGCTGGATGTTTTGGTGGTATATTTTTAACAAGTAATAACTCTCACACCCTCCAGTCTGCACTGCCGGATTGCGTCTTGTACTTGCCCTGGACTGATGTTTATGTGTGTCTGTTATTTTAGTTTTGTGGTTGGTGTTAGCAGATACATAGTCGTTGTCTAATTGACTTAGTTTAAAACTAATTCTAATACATTGCTGGCATTACTTACACAATTTTCTGATGTTACATTATCATCAGGTTTTGACACTTCCACACTGCTCTGCTTTTGCACTTTATTCACTGATGGTAACATCACCACATCACTATACTGCAGCACCGGAAGAACTTCAGGATTGTTGACAATACTTTGAGGCAGGGGACTTTGTAGATTCTCATTGGTTGTCATCTGTTTGAATGGGCGATCTTGACATGTAGATGTTGTGTGGTCATTTGAGATTGTGTGGGCAAAAGCTGTAAAGGAGTTGCTTTTATTTTCTTTAATAATTTCCGACATGTCCTCTTCAACAATGTTGATGGAGTTTTGGTTGATACTTTTCTTGACGTTAGTTTTTTCCTTAGTCTCACAACAGCACATCTCTTTGATCATGGAGGCTAATTCCCTTTTGCCCTGCTTATTGAAGTGCAACCCGTGACGTGTGTACAGGTGACGTGGTAGTACGCTGAAGTCCAAGAAGGATGCATGTTCATGGTTTGTCACAGTTCGTTCGATGTCAATGTTAAGAAAACTAACCCTATTATTTAAGCCAGGAGTGTGATGTCTAAATGGAAGACCCGAAACAACAACATTAGTATGAGTTGTTTTGCTGAGCACTTTGTCAATGATTCTACAATAGTTATTCTCTGATTGCCAAATTTCATCATTTGACCCCCCTAATATGATCAGCTTATCGCTCTTTGAGAATGACTTTGTTAGAGCTTCAACATCTTTTACTACATGTGACATTGTTGCATTAGGTTTAAAAATACAACTTATATTAAAATCACTATCTTGCCACAAATGTAATAAGTTTGATTGAAGGTGCCTACCATGGCTATCTGACAGAATCAGAATATTTTTATTCTTCCCTCGATCTTGATTGTGCGGCTTTGTTAATTTAGGAGTCAACGTAGTTTGGCTTTTTGTAGGATTTTTTATAGTAACGTTTATTTTTCTACTGCTCTTATAATTAGGACAAAACTCACAGAGAGTAAAGTTTTCCTCTGATATTTCCTTATTCATTTTTTTTAACTGTACATTTTCATTTCTTATTTTATCATTTTCTGATGCTAAAAACTCAATATCTGTATTAAGAGTCTTAAATATTTCTTCTTCATTTGTTCTATAGGCCGCTAATTCATTTTCCAGCATTCTTGATTTGGTTTCCATTTCTTTTACTTTATTAAGTAGTTTTCCATCAGGGGAGGGACAAGGAAGTATAGATTCCATCAAACGGAGATTATCTTTTTCCAAGTTAGAAATTCTGTATTTTAGGGTAGCAATGTTTTTTGAAAGTTGGTCACATTCTTTACAATTTTGTTGTTGGGAAGATTCATTCACGTTCTTGTATTTTTCTTCATTTATGCTAATACAGTTGTTCAAGTATTCTATTTCCTCGCTTTGATTCTTGATATGTTCCTTCAAATTGCAGATTTCCTTTTCTAAAACTGTAACTTCCATTTGATACTTGGCTACAGTATCTTGTGCTTCTTGTTCTAAGTTCAACAACAACTGTTCTGCCCTTTCTTTTTCATATTTTAACTGTGAACATGATTCAGACAGTTCCAATATGTTTCGACTCATATCAAGTTCGTTGTTAGTGATTTCATCTGTTCCATAAGAACGACTCTCTCCATCTATACTTTCCTGTATTGCTGAAATTTCCTCTGAGGAAGAACTGTTATGTATTTCATTAGTTTTTTCACTATTTGAACTATTCATAGGTTGCTCAGTTTTGTTACTTTTGTTTTCTTTTTTAAAATTAAACTCTTCAATTTTGTATGGTAACTTTTTTGCATCAATATAATTAGAGAGTGTAATTTTCGACCTGAAAGCTGTTCCGGATGGTGAGTAGAAGTACACATCTGTTCTATTTCCAATTTTCCTCTTAACTTCTTTCCTTTTCCAGCCCTCTGGTAGGCCTACTAATTGCTTATTTTCTGATGACATGTTATTCCTTCCATTTATTAAAATCGATAGAATTATTTATATCATAAATTAAGATTTTTTTTTGTTTATCAAAATAATGTTGCAAAAAATAATTGCGTTATCATTAACCATACAAATTATTATTAATATACACACCCAGTTATTGTTACTTAATTAATTCTTCTTTTTTTTTCTTTTTTTTTTTTATAATTGATCTGTCACTTTATAAAATATTAAATGTCCCAAAAAAGTATATTTTTTTTTATTTAGTTAATTTACAAAAATTTAAGTCAATTTTATTAATACAATAAAATACAAGACTGTAGTAGTATTAGTGTTCTGTATTTATTTAAAAAAACAAAGTAATAGCTTCCTTTTTTTTTTTTTTATAAATTTTGGTCATAAAAAATATTCTTCCCTGGGTGGGATTTGAACTATGGTTCCCAGACTAAGTCAAGAGCTGGCACTGACCTAGCCAACTAAGCTATCAGTACTTGATGATGGTCAAGAGGTCAAGGCCACACAAAGCAGGCTCAGTGATGGCAAGACTTTCCACCAGTTGATACTGGAAATTCTAAAATTTTACTGGTTTCTTCTTTACAAATTGACACTAATGGTAATTTGTGCTTATTCCAGTCACTTTATTTTGTTATTGAAACTGTTATTTAAATGTGCAAAATATAAGTTAATGTGAGACAGTATTTAAAATACTTGGTGATATGTTTTTAGTACAATTTCTTAAACAACAAAATTCCTTTTATCATAAAAAAATCCATTTATTGTGTCCTGTGCATCTTTAGGTAAAATATCTCTTTAATATCACTGAATTAATTAATTAATTTTAAACACTGCATAGTTAAAAATTACCTATTTTAGGTTATCCTCCTTACTTATTTCACTTGTAAAATATAAACTGTGGATATTATAAATTTTGAAACTTATCAGCTCTTTTTATAGAACGAGGTAAAAACTTACTATTTACATAAAATTCCAAAAAACAACTCACTTTATCACAAAATAATTGAATAAAACTGTTTAGCTCTTCACAGGGTTACTTCATAAGGAGACATAACCTTCAAAAAAAAAAAAAAAAGGTGCATACACCTTTCCAGATTTATTCTGATGCTTTGTAGTGTTGATTAAGTCTCAAAGATTAGTAGTATTACAAGTATGTAGCACATCTAGAAAACTGGTGTTGCAAAACATAACCCAGAGCATAGTTCGGCGATTTGGCTTGTCATGTCTGTCAACGTAAAGGTGACTGACACTGTAGCTATTTAATATCATGTTGATGATTTATTATATTATTTACTATCTTATTTATATTTTATTAATAGTGTCATAGTTGTTGATAATATTAAGACAGAGGCAAATCTATAGGACATGCACATGAAGCATTTTTAGAAGTGTACTTTACGAATTGGTCTTTATGTATAGTGACTTTGCGTGTCAACCCTGACCCTCCCTGTGCTCATGAGAGCAGCTCGGCCTGGAAACTCTATATTTAGCCCCTTTGTGGAACTCGGCCTACGGCCTTACCAGGATTCTTAACCAGTATGACCATGAATTTTAGTTTTTGGGGTAGTGTAGCCCATAACCATAGTCTTCTCTAAAATCTGATGGTATATTACTAATTAGGGGAAGAATACCCTTAATTTGATACTCTACTTGGCTGTCTTAGTTTAACATTATAAAATGTTGGGTTTTGGAGGAATTTTTTGTTTAGGGGGGAGAGCCCTTAAACGTTTTCTCTTCCAAGATTTAATGATATAACATGATTTGGTAGATAAATACCTACATAGATACCTCACTTGGGCGTTTTATTTTAGTATTACCCTTATTTTGTTTTTAGTTTTTTTTGGCATATACCCCTTACTACTTGCCCTTTTCAAAATCTGATGGTATATTTGGATTCAGGAGAAAATAGCTTTAAATTGATACCCCACTTGAGTAGATAATATCAGTATTAAAAATTTTACATTTATTTAATCTATATTTATAAAAGAGGATGTTTGTATATATATATATATATATATATATATATATATATATATATATATATTAATGTTATAATAAAAACAATAACTTAGCACCCTTAAATAGTATTTTTATTAATTATCACCGACTGGTTTCGGCATTTATGCCATCTTCATAGGTGAATATGTGTTTACAAAACAAATATGAATTACAACTTTTCTACTTATATATATATATATATATATATATATGTTTGAAGTTTATGCGCTGCCAAACCATCCAACCGATCGCCATGAAACTTTAGGATGTTGTCCTGTATACTCCCGAGATGGTTTCTGTGAAGTTTGATGCAGATCCGTCCACAGGGTCCCGCCCCACGGCCTCCTAAAGATCCCATGTTATTCAAATGGAGAATCTGAATTGTTTACAAAAAACATATGACTGTGTGGTTTAATGTAGTTTCACATGCCATAAGCAGATTGAAATTCTCACAACAACAGTACTGTATATGTTTTGATTTATTGTAGTTCTACATTTCACCTTGAGAGTATAGCACACACTACTTTTACTTGATCAGGTGATCTGTATTTGGTGTTAACCTTTTTTCCTCAGTAATTAAAACATGTGGTGAAACGTGAAAATAAAAAATAAATAATTATTTGTTTTGCAGTTTACTTTTTATGAAAATGAAAGGCGAGACAACGTCCGCCGGGTTCAGCTAGTACTGTATAATATATTTATTTAATATAAAGTTTTTGGGCCCCCAATGCCCAACATTTTAAAGATTTTAAGTTGATATTCATACATAAGGTGCACGTTTGTTACGAGTGTAGAACTGGGAAGGTTTGAATATTTTACTCAAGCTTTTTCCCAAGTTAGGTAATAACTATTTTTTTGTGATTTTTCCATAAGATATAAATTAAGGCAGTTTAGGAGTAAAAAAGGACCGTCATCTTGTTTACGAGTGAAAAAGTCAACTTTTGTGAATTTTTCTGGAGGTTTCAGACAGAGAGCTTTAATTCAAGTATACACATGATGAGGTCAGATATCGGGAAGTGCCTCAATATTTAGTGTCAGTCAGTCACTACATCAAGCTTTGTAGTATATAGACTAGGGGACATCCCTGCATGCTTCGCGTGCCAACCCTGTTGTCACTCGCTACACTCCTGAAGGAAGCTCGACCTGCAGCTTCGCCTGAGAATTCTACATTTAGCCCCTTTGTGGAACTTGGTCTGCGGCCTTGTGGGGAAGCTTGGCCTACTGCCTCGCCAAGGCACTGCTACAGGCCCCTTTGTGGAACTAGGCCTACGGCCTCGCAGGGAAAACTTCGACCTGCGGCCTCACCAAAACACATTGCTACAGTCCCATTTGTGGATCTCAGCATGTGACCTTGTGAGGAAGATCGGCAAGATTGTAGACCAGTATGACAATGTATTTTGGTTTTCGGGGCAGTGGAGCCCATAAACATAGTCTATCGACATAAAAACTACTTTTTTGTCATTTTACCATAAAAATACATAGGAACATTTTTGTGGCCATCTTGTTTATGAGTGAAAAAAGTAAACTTTTGTGAATTTTCCTGAAGGTTTCAGATCAAGACCTTCAATTCAAGTATACATATGATGGGGGTAGGACGCCGGAAAGTGCCTAAAAATTTATGTCAGTGAGTGATTCCAATCTATATATAGAGAGATAGATTTCAGTTATTACGAATAAGGCTGGTAAACATTAAAGATAATGATCAAATCTAATAAAATTATACATTCTGTATATATCAATAAAGTAATTTTATCATGTAACAAACAACAAAACATTTACTCTCTCAAGAAGTACCAACTAAGAAGGAGTACTAGACCTGGAAACAATTTTTAAAGCTTAGCAACTCAAGGGGAGGGGGTCCAGACTTCTTGGACCCTCCCCATAGCTACGTCACTGATACAACAGCTATAGAGAATCTTGTAATTCAGCTGCAAATACCTAAATAACCACCAAGGTTGTAACATTGGTTACATCATGTATCGTGTACCTTTACACAGTGGTTCTAAACTTTCTAATCCAAGGACCACTAGAAACTTTATAAAAAAAATCAGCAAACCACAGGAAATTTTAGGCAAATAACAATAAAATTAAAAAAATGTTGTAATTTAGTGTTGCAATTACATTTTAATAAGGAAACATTATACAGCAAGTATTGCATAATGTATCAAAATGGTTAATTAAGAGTAAAATTGTGTAAACATGATAAAAGGCCTAGATTATAACCCTCAGTCCCTCAATGACTTCCTTGGTCTTGCATTTCAATACAAGGTCTTTCTATATTTGGCTTCAAAGAAATCTTCATTTGAACTATCTTTCATTAATAATAATTATAATAATAATAATGTTTGTTGCATCAAACCTCAAATGAGGTATTACTATATATAATAAAAATTGAGTTAAATCTACGTATAAATTACAGTTAAATTTAAAAAAAATTCAATTTTGTATGAACACTCTTCTAATAAATAGTTGCATATAATTTTTTTAAATTGTTTCATTTCCAGATTTTTTAATTTATAAGGTAATTTATTATAAAATTTAATAGCCATAAATTAATGATTTTTTTGAGTTGGTGAGTAAATTATATTGTTTAATTTTCAGTTGATTCGAATTTCTTGTGGCATGCTTATGTATATTTTTGTTCTGAGGAAATTTATGTAAGTTGTTTTTTTTGTATAATATGCTTTTGTAAATGAATAGTGAAGGAAGAGTCATTATATTTGTTTTTTTGAATAGAGGTCTGCATTTTTGAATAGAGTTTTAAAAGGTGCTCCACAAATTAGTCGAATTGCTCTTTTTTGAATTTTAAATAATTTAACTGAATTTGAAGACTGGCCCCATAATATTATTCCATAACTCAATATGCTATGAATATGTGCACAGTAAATTTGTATTAGTACATCTTCACTTACATTGTACTTTAGTCTTCTTAAACATTAGATACCTTTGTTCAGATTTTTTATCGTATAATCCACATGATTATTTCAAGATATCTTATGATCAAGGATAATTCCTACAAATTTTATTGGATTGATTTTAAGGTCAAGTCTCAATTTATTTGAGTAAGTAAAATTTATATCATGTATTTTGTTTAAATTGAGAATTAATTTATTGGCATTGCACCAATTGATTAATTTCTTTGTAGTAAAAGAAATCACTTCTTCTAATTTGTCATAACAATGTGATGTAAATATCAACCCAACATCGTCAGCATATAAGAAACATTTAATATTTGTGGAGTTCATATTTTTGGGAATATCGTTTATATAAATATTAAAAAGTAATGAACCTAAAGGAGATCGTTGTGGTACACCATATTTAATTTCTTTACCTTCTGAAAGTTTACCATTAATTTCTACAAATTGAAATCTATGTTCCAAGAATTATTTCATTAATTTTAGTTAATCACAATAAAATCCATAGTAATTTAATTTTTGGAGAAGGATTTCATGGGTGGATTATCAAATGCTTTTGAATAATCAAAAATTCTTAAGCAAACAACTTCCTCATTTTCAATATTCTGAATGCAGTTAGAAGTTATACTTTAAACAGCATCAACTGTACAATGTTTTTTCTAAATCCGTATTTTTTTCAGTAAATAGATTATTATCTTCATAATAAATGTAAATTTGTTCAACAGTAGTGATACAAATATTTTTGAAATAGCTGGAACAATAGAGATAGGCCTGTAATTTTTGTATGTGACTTCTCCATTTTTATAGATAGGAAAAACTTTTACTTGTTTAAATGTACTTGGATATATTCCTAAGTCAATACATTTATTATATAAGCATGTAAGTACTTCACATATATCAACAGAAGCTAATTTTAAGATTTTATTCATACTGTAAATATCATAAGTTGAACTAGTTTTAATCTTGTTTATGTTTTCATATACTTTTTCAACTGTAAAATAATCAAATTTACAGATTTTTCTTGAATGAGTAAAATTTCTTAAGAGTGGAATAGAATTTAGTGGAATCATCACCACTGTACGTGCATGGGTGGGCGGGTGGGTCATCACCACTGTACGTGTATGGGTGGGCGGGTGGGTCATCACCACTGTACGTGTATGGGTGGGCGGGTGGGTCATCACCACTGTACGTGTATGGGTGGGCGGGGTGGGTTGTATGGGACACAAGTCTTGTTATGGATCCCATGTTAAAGACTTGAATTTATTCACGAGATCAATATTAACTAAGGTATTTTAACCTTGACTTTAACAGGTAGTTGTACCTGTTACTAAATATCATATTGCTATTCGACGGTATATTGTAGAGGCTACGAGAAAGCTTGTCATATCTTTGAGGCACTTGGTCTGTGAGTGGATAATTGTCTGTAGTAATGGATAGAATGAGAGTTTCGACAATTTCTATGAAATTATTATTGAATCCATATGCTGAAAGGTGATTAGGGATTGTGTTCTTTTTATAAGTTCCAGACAAATATTTCACTATACTCCACATATTTCTTTTTACTATTTTGTATACGATTGTTATTATAATTTATTTTTGCAATCTTAATTTTTTTTCTTATATTCATTTTTCAATTTGTAGAGATTGTTATTAGCTTCATTTGGCAACATTTTTTTAGTAAATATAGCTTTTTACATTCATTTTTCATATTTCTTAATCTGGTAGAATACCATCTATTATTTATTTTAATGTTACTCGCATTTGTATCAATCTTTTTCCAAGGAAAAGAATAGTTAACTGCATTCAAAAAGACTTTTTGAAATTCATGAACATTATCATCAATAAATTGCTTAGAGTATATAGAAAACCAATTAATCTGTTTTAATTCATAAGTAAAATTTGTTATATTTTTACCTGTACTTGTCCTTCTAAGTGCATGGTGTGATATTTCAACATTTTCAGATTTCAAAATTAGAATAAATATTGAAGGGGAGTACCTTCTAATAATGCAACACTGTTTTATTTTCTTGTAGCATTAAGGCCTTTTGAGGCATAAAAGGTATTCTATTATCTTTAAAGTGAATATCTTAAGAAATTATGTACTTGGATTACACTATAAGAAATGTACAGTGAAAACCACACTCTTATTCTTGATTTGCAACGCAGTGTTAAAAAATTCTTTATCTTAACTTTCTGACAGACCCTAGGTTGGGAATTACTGTTCTTCACAACCAGATTCTAACCCACATCTTTCGAGAAACATTAATCCTTGAAGCTTTCCAAAAGACCCCTTCTTTATTTGTCTACCATAAAGAGTCAATAATCATAATATTATACCTGACACAGTTCACACAGTCGAAATGGGCATCGTCGACTGCATGTATCAGTTTTCTTGACAAAGGGTCAAACATGAGAATACTGCGTTTCTCACAAGCAGCTACTAATAATGATCTGAAACAAAGTTCAACAATGTGAATCCTCAGCTTTGAGATTAAGAATATTACTTAACAAAGTATAAAAACATGTGACAAATAACTTTTAACTGTCCCTTCCTTTAACGAAATATCCATACATTTACATACTGACACTACTGAATACAAAGGTGCTAAGATAATTAACTGAGAGGAAAATATGATCTAACCTCTATCTTTTCTTTTAACGATAGTGTCATTTTATGGTTAGTATCTGAAGTTTAAATGGGACAATAGTAGGGATGGCGAAAAGTAACCGCATCAGTTGATACAATTTAACTGTTGCAAAAATTAACTGATAAGCGAGACCACACGATGCAACAGGAAATGGATACTCCATTTATCCCGCTCACCTGTTCTGCTATTTGTATCAGACAACACAGCAGATGGTTGATTTCCTGTTGAAACATGAAAACTGATGCGAGTCTTAAATAAATCAGTTTGTATGTCGTTCAGTGAAGACCCATTGTTTTATAATACCTTATTTACTTGCATTTACAATATAATTGAATGTTTTTAAATTATGGATTGACTTGGAACAAAATTATATAATAGCATGATAGTAGTAATGCTGTTTCTTGGCATCAGTTAAATTAAACATGTGTATTTGTGCGTGTGTATCAAATTCTTAAGCTTATTGACAATCATGGTGTAACATAAAGCTACTGCTTCAAAATGATTTGTTTGGGCTGTTGCGGTAAGTTTCAACCGTAACTGAATGCCTGACTTCCTGTTACTTTGCATCAGTTCATTTAAACTGATACGCACTGGCAAATTAAACGGTTACATCAGTTAAGCAATAGCAGCAGGTTGACACATCCCTAGGCTATAGCCCAAAGCCCAACTACATTTGGTTGCATCTCCCAGGAATTGAATCCAAGACACCCTGCATTAAAGCCTGAAGTGCTAACCATTACACTAGCAAGAGGCCCAATGCAAGTAATCTTATATTGAATAGCATTGGACTATTTGAATTGCATTATTGATCATATTTAACTACTGCACACATGCCATAATGTATGTGGAGGAATTAGATACATTTAAAATTCTTCTTAGCCAAGCTTACTTTATACCCCTTTTGGTTATTTTTTCTAGGAGGATCTAATAAGTTTGTTTCATTGTAACTGAAAATATTAAATTATTAGAATACCAGGATTTCTTTTCCTAATAAATCAAGATACAGTAAAACCTGGCATATCAGGGCCTATGATATCTGGAACCTCTGATAACTGGCCCGCAGGGCTAGGTGATAAAGAGAAGGTATATTAGTTCCCTGCTTTTGACCTTGGGAAAAGTGGGGTGGGGAGCGTAATGAGGGATTTCCTCATAACACACAACTTCGCCTAAGCTATTTTTGGAAACATTGCTCTGGTGTGTCGGTAGATGAAACAGTTACTATTGACTGTGTCTCCATTCTGTGTGCGTTGGTAAGAGTTGTAGTAGTATACTATATTTTACTGTTTCACTGTTTTTTATTTACTGTATGTTATAAAATTAAATAAAATTTATAATCTTTTGATTTGTCTTCTTTCCATTACGTAACCAGAAAGTATCTTAACAACTATGAAATATGATACTAGCAGGCCAATGGTATTGTAGTTTTTATTTTTGTTAAAAAAAGTGTCGTATTTTATAAAATTATTCCTAAATATTTTGGAAAACCCTTAGGCTACAGCTCAGTATTAAACAATCCATCAATTACATAGTTCCTTCAAAGCATAACCGCAACTCACAACTCATTCTCTACACGACACAATGTCTTTATTACGGTCATTCCATATACGGCTTCAAAGCTGTCTGGCCTACCCTGGCGCCACATTAGGTCGGATATGACAGGTTTTACTGTAGTCATTAATGACATTTAGGAACACTTTTTGTTCTAGATTTCTTAACTAGAAATTAGGTCAATGGTGTACCCTAGATGCTATACATTTTTAAATTCCTGTTCACGACTCAGAAATATAAATAACTAGAAACTATCACTACTGTAGCACGTGTGCACATCCCCAAATTGAACAACCTCAGAAGCATATTTACAAAACTGGAAGTTAGAGTAAAGTTAAATCAGCTAAGCATCACAAGTTGTTCCAGAACAACACCCGCTAATGGCACCTTGTATACGGTTGTTCCGCAAAACCACCACAGCAAACGTTTTTAATGTTACTTCAATCCTTTACCTATTAAATATGAAAAAGTCAGTGATTAAAGCCCTTAATCTAATCATTACATAAACAGCTATACCGTAATTAAAACTTGCAAGGAGATGGGCTTCAACTAATCACCTGACATCAAATTAAAAAAATTAAATATAAGTAGAAAGTAAGTTATGCCATACTCAGAGATCAAATGCTCATCTAACTTAATCTAAAAATATATTATCTCCAGTAGGTTGAATGAGTTGGGAAAGCCTTTGAATTTCCATATTGGAGTGCTTTGTGCCATGTTATATTAATTGTTTTTTTCTGCAAGAATATATAAAACTAACTCTGTTTTGTTTTTTTTTAATTTTGTGCATAAATTCATAAGGTACATTTTGTTACAATGGATACTGTAGGTTGAAGAACAAGGTTCCCATTTATTATTGTCTGGCATTTTGATGCAATGTTAAGAATGTTAATTATAATTCAATTTAAAAAAATCATTAAGTGCTAGAAAAACTGTTGAATGTAGGTGAAAACATTGAAATATATTTGAATTATAGAATATGGGCATCCTGCTTGCCTAGTGTTCAAAACCGCTGCTTTGAAAATAGAAAGAGCTCAGAATCAAATACCTAGAGGTCCATCTAAATTTGCTCAAGGGGTTTGGACAAACAACTACTATCCCTGGACAATATTTACATACCTACTAATGTTGGCTAGATGTACCAATAAAAAATACCCAATGCATAGACAAAAAATGTTGGTTAAGTATAGCTATGATTGTAAAAATATGATAGTATGAAAAAAATAATTTGAACAAAAGAAGATAGGAATGAAGTTCAACTGAACATAATATAGAGAGAGAGTGGGGTTAAAAAAAACTTTTATAGAAATAAAATTAAGGTTGATCTATTTCTATATTGTACTTGACAACTCAGTTAAGCCTAGACCTATAAACTATGGAATATATGAATAGAGGTGGGGGATAAAAAATGCATAGACACCAAACGTATATGGGTGGGTTAGTCACAAACAACGTAAGTACAGTATATAGGTTAGTTGGGCAAATTTTTAAGTGTTCGAGTGTGAGTGAGAGGTTAGATAGATAGAATGGTAAGTTGGGGTGGTTGCTATAATGCACAAGTATGGGATACTAAATAAATATATAGGTTGTTTACTACCTCTATGATTAATATTGAAATAATTATACACGTTATTTCAGTACTACAAGAAATAAGGGCTATACTATGGAGATGCTATAAGGGTTTTAATGGTTTGAGGTTTTGTCGCTTATACAATTTCGCTACTAGAAAAGCAAAAGTCATTGGTCTCATTCATGATTAGAGGCACTTTGAGAGCTGATCATGTCCACAATTCCACACGCTATCAATGACATTCCGGAAACCTCGCGCCGCTGCAGTTATGGTTAGGATAGGTTATTATATTGTAGAATGAACCTGTAATAATGTATTTTCACTGTCGCAAACCGCGTTCAGTCAGCAGAATTTGTAAAAACATTCGACAATAGGCTATGATAACATAACCTAAGCATAACTGCCGCAATGTGTATATGTTTCCGACAATTTTTACTAAATATTGATATTTAGAATCCAAAAAATGTATTATTAAAGTATGAAAAGATTTGAGGTTGATTAAGTAATAGTAGAGAATTACCTTTCATTGTAGATAAATAGCTAAGAAATCGCAAATGTATCGATTTCAGTAAGGCTGTTTTATGTTGTATTAGGATTGACCTATGTTCGGTATTGTTAGGTTTGGTTAAATTATGTTAGGTCTGGTTAGGTTGGCATTTGATGGCACAGCCTAACCTTGTACAAAATCTAACTGAACAGAAACCTAACCTAACAATATCCAAACTACTGTTGGGGCAGAAATTACGTGTACCAGAGTTTCAATGTTTTTACTAAGAAATTAAGGCCTATGAAAAACGCAATGACACCATTGCTTTTCTCGTTTAATGACTATTATCCTAGTTTGAACAATAAAAGTACCAGAGTTTTAGTCTGCACTGTGCAACAACTTTACACTACTCAAAAACCTATTAATAAACAGGGTGGCGCACGAAATGATCCAACATTTAGTTTTGTTAAAGAAAGTTTATTGTAAATACTATACAGTAAAGTTTGATATAAATTGTCTACTGCATACCTGGACATTGGTTTGAGGCCATTACATGTTCAATGTGGCCACCTTCTTGTCTGAAAACTGCTTCAACACCAACGCCTATGTCATTGATGACTCGGTGACACATATCCTCAGTTATTTTGTTACATGCCTCAATGATTATCAGGCACTATAAGATAAATCAGTTTGTTAGGATGTTAGGGAAGATCTCCTCCTTGAGAAATCCCCAAAGAAAATAATCGCATGGATTCAAATCAGGACTGTTTGGGGGCCAGTTAGTCTTGGGCCACACCCAAAACGATTAAGAAATCGGTTTGAAATGACATTTTGGTTGAAATTTTCATGCAGAAAGTCTAAAACAACATTAGCCGTGTGTGGTCTGGCTCCATCCTGCATGAACCACTGGTTCTCTAATTGAAACCCTTTTGCGACAAGTTGAGATGCAAAATAATTACGTATAGTAGCATGTTTAGATAACGCTCAATATTCACAGTATGTTAAAAAAGAATGGCCCTATTAGCCCATGGCTCCAGATGGCTGCCCATATCGGAATTCTTGGATCATGATGCATGAAGCCAAAAATGCACATTTTGTTTATTAACAACACCCTCTAAGTGAAAATGTGCCTCATCTGAGGACTAAACAATCTTAGTCAATATGTTTTGATTAACAGCCCATTCTGCGAAAAACATTGGTCGAAATTTGTTGTCAATCGTTAGTTTAGGTTACATTGTAATTTTGTATGGATACTAATGCAAATCTTTTTTAAAAATTTGCTGCACAGATCGCCTAGAAATGTGAAGATCTGCTGCCGCTTTTCTAGTCGACTTGCCTTGACACCTCACCAATGCTGCTCTGACAGCTTCAACATTCTGTGGAGTACGGACAGTGGAAGGCCGTTGACATTTCCTCTCTAATACTGAGCCGTCACAATTAAATTTGTCATAAGTCTAATAGTTTTAAATTATAGTGACCGGCGAGTTTGAAAATGAGCATGAAACCGTCTTTGTGTAAGCACCTCACTTTTTGTTTCATTAAAAAACAACATAGTCTTTATGCGTTGATCCACAGACAATCATCCTTTGTCAGCCATCTTGCAACAATAATAATAACGGAAGCAGAAACAGAGGGAACTAATCTCCATAAACAGCTGACAATTTTGTCAACTTACAACACAGTAATAATAGGTAACCGGAATAAATACTACCAAAACAAATGTTGGATCATTTCGTGCACCACCCTGTATATGTTTTATAACGTGCTTAACAGGAATGTTTTCTATAAGTTTTATACATTTCAGAATTTTAGCTGTTCAAATATAATAAAAGTTCTCATCAATTGTCTGAAACGTTTTCTCCTGCTTGTAGAGGTCGTAAAACCTCGTAAAACTTGGTCATGTTGTATTCCTTATGCCTTATGCGTTAGTAAGACAAGTATTTTAAATTCATTACAATCAATTTTAAATTCTTTAAATTGATCAATTGAAACTTATTTAAATCAATATAAAACACCGCATTTACATACTTAAGAATATAAAAGTAATGTATCGTATCTATGCATGATATAAGAATTACAACGTGTCCTATCAATTAATTTTACAACCACTAGAAGCTGAGAAAATATTATTTAAAAAAAATGTATAGGAATTTTTTCTTGAAAATTTAAATTCTAAAACACTTATAGAAAACATTCCTGGCAACCAAGTATTAAAATCACATTAGATACATTGACGGGTTTTTGAGTAATAAAAAAGTGTAAAGTTTATGCACAGTGAAAACTTAACTAGTTAAAATTCCTGTACTTTTTTTGTTCCAACTAGGATAATAATAATTAAAAAATTCATTTTACATAACAAAATATTAAATGAGGAAAACAATGGTGTGATTGGATTTTTCATAGGCCTCTTAGTAAACAACCTTAACTCAGGTACACTTAATTTCTGCGCCAACAGTAGGTCTATATTAACAGAACATCATCTTACTGGAAAAAGCACACTTCTGATGCTAATGGGATTAATAATAGTCCGATTAAAAACCCTTTGTCATATTACAACAAGCGAGTACCCACGACACTATAGTTAAATATATATTTTCTATTTTACCTCTTTTCCATAGTATTCCTGGCTTCTCTGCTTAAAAAAGATGATCATATTCTTATCTGCTATGAAAATAAAATTCTAGCCATGAAATCGACAAGGCCCTCTATATAATTGCCCTTTTTTAACCATCTCAATATGATTATCAGCAGTCAATTTAAAATTCAGATGAACTCCAAGAACTTTCACAACAACCTCACAATGCTGAACATACTTGTCATTAATTAGGTAATTTGTCTGGAGAAATTATTTACTACAGTGAAAGGAGACGACCATACATTTGGAGGAATTGAGCTTCATCTTAAATTGATTGTATACCAAATTCAAATATTGTCTAGGGAAAGTTTAAGAAAATGGCTATCATCTAAATCCCCCAATCTGGTAGAATAACTTAATGTCATCAGCAAACATTAAAAATTCACAGCTTATTACTGGTTTTATATCAATCATGAAAAGACCCTGAGAAGAGATGGTCCAAGAATGGAACCTTGAGGGATACCCAAAATGACATCAAAAGGTTCAGTGGAGCCATCGCCAAACCTTACCATTGATGACCTATCAGTAAGGTAACTTTTCAGCCAAGATAGGGACCATAATACTGTAAAATTTAAGTTTTGAGATGAGGTATGCATGGTCAACCTATCAATATATATAGCCTACTACTGAATCACGTGTTAGCCACAAGATGCTGTGGTAGGTTTCCGAGCACACATACAGGTGTGTTAAGAAGTGCATTCGCTCTCAGAAAGGCTCTAAGCTTGCAAGAACTCCAAGCTCTACATTGATCAAACCTAAATTTTATGGCAATCAGCCTCAACTAATTTACTCATATATTCCCAAACAAAATTATCTGATTAAATTTTAAAATTTGTAATTATTGTATTTCTTCCAGCATAAGCCATATTGTATGTCAGTTTTCATTTCAAGGCTTATCAAATGCTTTTGAAATATAATATAGGCCTAGCCTACAGCATAACTTATATATTTAAAATAAAATGTAGTTCTTATCTCCCTGCAATTAGTTTAGTATAAAGAATTTCCTGTAGGCCTAAATGGTGTAACTTAGTTATAGAAGAATTGAAAATGTCTCACATTTAAGTAATAAGCATGGCAATGCCTAATTCATTTCCAGTGCTGATCAATGGCAATAGGCTAAATGTTCTTGACGGCATACTGTCCTGGAACTCAACTGAACATCCTAATTCTTGGGAAGAATAAATTATGGTAGCTATCATAACACATTTACCGCAATTGATGCACAATCAGACCTTGAAAATATCAAGCCACGTGTCTGTGATGCAATAAATTTGAGAGGGCCTACCTATCTCTTAGAGTAGAGTATATATTTCAGGCATTGCAGCGAGCATAAAAGACAAACACGTGTGTTCTGCAAGTCAAAATTTACTCTATGACAACATAGTCTAACTTATATTTTACTAGCCTATTTTGAGATAAGAAAATAATTAGATTCTTGTGAAGTCACAAAGATTCTGATTTCAGTACAAAGAAGTTACTGAAATCAGAATGAATCACGATGGATTCACATTCCCCTTACTCGTGAGCATGTATTATGGAGGCAAAAATGTAAGTTATGACCTCTTACCAACAAACCTAAAAACTAGGCCTATAAACAATACTTTTATAAAGCAACTAAAAAGTATCTCCTAGATTGGCCATACTACAATATAAACAAATTCTTTGAAGAACATGGTAGTATAAAAAATACAGCAAACACCCCCATAGTTAAAACAATTTAATAAAATAAAAAAAAATAAATAAATAAAAATAGCCTAGACATATAACACTGACAACAACAAAAATAAACATAAGTTACATTAGAACATTATAATTAATGCAGGCTGCAGAGGACAATTCCCCTAGTCGTTATGGCTATAGAGAAGAAGAGGAGGTAAATGGTATTCCCCACCATTTGTATGATAAATTTGGTGACAGCTTCAAAACCATGTCTAGTTTAGGGCCTATACATTTTTAAATCGAGCAAGTATAATATGAATAAATATTATTTAGGCCTAAATTTGAATGAAACAAGACTATGCCTAAACCAACAAGCTAGTTTATAACTGAAATAATGACATTTATTGAGCAATTTTTTATAGTGCACATGACTACGAAACACATGAATACTCAAATGTATCCAGTATATTTCTGAACTTACCCATCTGGAGAAAACTCCAAGTTGAAGATCCCACCTGGCATAGAATGTTGTATAGAGCTATTATAATCCCATGTTGAACTTGGCATGATCTTGGAGTAGAGACCTTTCATAAAACCATCTTGTATGCCTATAGAGGGTTTTCGACCAATTTCACGTTGACTTAGCCACGTATAATTATTAAAATCACCAAATCTGGGTTTAACCTTATCCATGGTAGGGCTATTCACGAGTTGAAAACAATGAAATCAAAATCACCAACTGTTAACTAGAGGTTAGAATAAATTCTGTGATTACTAAGTATCATGTTTACGATATTTATATAACTAAAACTTTTCTATTGAGAGGGTTTCGACATGGCTTAATGTAGACTCTTTTTCATGTGACTTGTCGGATAAAAAACAACGATTAAACTAGACCGAGGAACAAGAAAGATGATGCCACTTAATCACAAATCTTTTCCCAAGTTCTTTCTCGTCTCAGTTCTGTCTGTCTCTGTAATCTGTATGTCTAGGTCCTGGGTACAAGACGAAACCGAACCATCTCCAACCAGCTGGAATTTGGGATGCCTAGACCCACGGTATTTTTGACCTAACACCTATCTTAGTAGTCTTTGATTTGTGATGAGTGTCCTTTTTTAAGTAAACACGTTACGTTGGTATTTTTTTTTATTAATCAGTGAGTGGCATGTCCTCTTAGAAAAATACATACATACTTTTTTTTTAATATATAAAACAATATAAAAACTTTTTATAAAAACAACATTTATAAAAAGAATGTTTTATAAATGTTGTTAAGGCATGCAGTTATAAAACTATGTTTTATGTTTCCCATCCGGAGTCGGTAAAGCTGAAAGGAGTTGTAAATATTGTCCTGAATATATAAATCCTTATGTTATGGCTAGTCTCTCTTTACAAGTACTGCGTCTCTAGATGAAGTGTCTTTTTTGGCAATATTTTTCAAGGCAAACAATTAGCAAACATCTATACTGTTATCTTATATACAAAGAATAACTTATCAGCCCACCAACGTAGGCAGGATATACACCCTTATAGTACAAGGAATAATAAATGCATCAATATACCTTTCTGTAGGCTATCTAAATCATTAAACAGTCATGAAATAGTAGGTATGAAAATGTTTAATAAATTGCCCCTTGAATGGAGAGTAGCTCCGTTGAAAATATTTAAGCAACAATTATATAATTGGCTCGTAGTGACACCTTTTTACAGTATCAATGAATTTTTCGAATGTAAATTGTAATATATATAATTCAGAATTGGGTTATTTGAAATGATTACTTTGTTTAGAAATTTGACTCAGTTGTAGCCTATGTATGTCTTTTTCGTTATAAACATGTACAGATATTTGTAACCTGATTTTTATAACTTACTGCAGTGTTAGTGGATTCTTAAATGTTAAATGTAATTTGTAGAATATAATTTTCATTGCTTAGTGTAAGATGATTGCTTAGTGTAGGAATTTGAAACATTGCTGTTTGTACAGATATTTGTTGTACATTTGTAAATATTTGTAACCTGACGTTGTCTATTGCTGTAAAGTTTAATGACAATAAAATTATATTTATTTATTTATTTATTTTAAGTTATAAAACTTTGTTTTCTTGATAGGATATGATGTAAAACATCATTACAAAACAAAAACAAAGTTATGAAACAACAATAAAAAATAATCTGTGGGTGAGTATGTACTCTTGTGCAGACGAATGATTGAAGTATTGTAATCAAGAATCAAGAATTATTTATTCCATTGACAAACATAAGTTCGAATAGGACATGTCAAATCTACAATTACAAATCTAATCTAAAACAAGGCAGTTGCACTCTGTCAAAATTTGCTTATCAATCATCATTACATATTAAAACTACAATAAATCACTATATTATCTTAAAATTTAACAATAAATAATTACATAATAAAATTCAACAATAAAATTACCATATATTAAGATTCAACAATAAATTACTATATATTAAAATTTTACAATAAATTACTCTTCAACATACACATATTTAAATTAATCTATACTTAAAACAGAAAACAGAAAAGACTATTACATTTACATATTGAAAAAAGTTATGTTCAAGTCAGACTCTAGAAACTCGGAAATAGAATAGAATGGATTATTGAGAAGCCAGTTATAAATGACAGTTTTAAATTTATTACGTGGTATTGTCCAAGCAATCTCGGGGATCTTATTAAAAAATGTAACACAATTAATTTTATAGGACTTGCCTGTAAGGGTAAGCCTATGATGAGGAATATCCAGATTGATTCTATTTCTAGTCTTATGATTGTGTATGTTTTGTCTTTTTTGAAATAAATTTAAATTATCTTTGGCATACATTAAGACTTGAAAAATATATAGGTTAATAATTGTGCAGATTTTAAGGTAAACAAAAAGCGGTTTGCAGTGCTCCAGGGCCCCTGCCCCTGCCATATTGCGAACAATTTTCTTTTGTATTAATAATATCTCATGCACACAATGAGAATGTCCCCACAGTATCAACCCATAGGTGATATGCGATTGAAACAAGCCAAAGTATGCAATTCTTAAGTATTCTAAATTTACAAGTGGCTTTAGCTTCCAAAATAAAAATACTGTTCTGGATATTTTTTTACAGATATTGTTGATTTGGTCTTTCCAACACAATTTACTATCAATGTTTATGCCCAACAGTTTTACTGAATTGTATGGAATTTCATTTTTGAGACTAAGTATCAAATTCTGAGTTTTATCTTTATTAAAATGTAGTTTATTACTTTGAAACCAATTCAGTACATCCCTTGTTGAGCCTTCAATTACATCATTTAAATAATTTAGGTCTTTATGACTTTTCATAGTGTATTAATTGTAGTGTGTGTGTAATCCTAATACAAATAGTGGTTCTCACACTGTGTTTGGAGATATTCAATGACTTTTGAGATATTCAAATTTTTGTAAAAAACCACATAAAGGCAAAAAACAAATCTAGATAGGACCAATGTTATATGGCAATTTGCTTGTATTGACCTAACAAACAATCCTCTAAAATATGTGACAGTCGAAGCTGGATACCCTGAATCTATTGCGAACAGGATTCCATAAGTTTTACGATTTAGTACCCACCCTCCCACCCACACACGTACAGTGATAGTACCCACCCTCCCACCCACACACGGACAGTGATAGTACCCACCCTCCCACACACACACGATTAGTGATAGTACCCACCCGCCCACACACACACGTACAGTGATAGTCTGTATACAATATATTTAATTGTATACAGTATTGTATTAAGGTGGTGCAATAGTTTTTCGGTGAGTTAACTGTTTCCCGATTGTATAATCAAAATTAGTTTATGTACCTTAGGTTAAGACAGGAAAAATTGTTAACCACTACATTAGAACTTGTGGCCTAATGAAATGGTGAATTTAGCTGATTTGTATATAAATACACAAATATATATACAAATCAGCTAAATTCACCACTTCATTAGGCTACAAGTTCTAATGTAGTGGTTAACATTTTTAAAAATTTAAAAATTTTGTGATTGTTAATAATTTTATAAAATAATTTTGTAAAATATATATATTAGCTGAAAATATTTATAACTTTAAAGATACAATAAGAGGGGTTTCTTCTCTAAAATTATAAATATTTTTACAATTAAAAAAAATGAAAAATATGTTAATTCCTTCATTTATGTATGTGTAAAAAACGTAGTTATTAAACATTTAATTTGTACTTTGAACGGTTGTAATAAAGTAAACCCAAATAACGAATAATAGAGACATAACTAAAGGTTTTAATCAACTTAAAGTTGAGCATACAAATTAGAATAGAAATACAAAATGTAAGTGAATAATTATTTAACATATGATTAAATTTAATATGCAGCAACAGATGTATTTAGTCACCACATTCACCCCTCCTTGTTGGAGAATAGTCTTCGAGGTATTTTGGAGGATATCTAACTCTTGTGGTTCGCCTCAAAGGTACATATTCAGAATCATGGTTTTGATTAGATAGAGGTATCGAATATTCCTTTTGTTGCGGAGAGTATGAATTGTTTGATTTGGACGAGTGAGGATTTGCTAAGTGATGAACATGGTTTGTAGTAGAGCTATTGCCTACTTCTAACTTGGGTATGTCTTGATTAGTAGCCTCTTGAACTTCTTCAATGTATTCACTCGCAGGCTGGTTATTTATCGAAACTGATTGATCCTTTTCAACTTTTGAGAGTACGGTGTCATAGTTCCCCCATGGAGCAAGTTGCCTCAGAGAAACTGTTTTGTCATCTCCATTACTAAGACGTACCGTCGCATAGTGGGGATTCACATCTATTAATTCAACCTCGTCTACTAGTGGGTCGTACTTGCTCTGTCTTACACTTTTCTTTAAAAATACTTTTTGAGATTCAAGTAACCAGGTTGGCAAAGAATGGCCATTTGATGAGTTTCTAGAATTAATAAACATTCTCTCATGAGGTGTTACATTTGTAGCAGTGCAAAGTAAGGACTTAATAGAATGTAAGGAATCATTTAAGACACTCTCCCATTCGTTTATCTTTAACTTGTGACTTTTCAGCAGCAGTGTAATAGCTTTCCAGATTATAACGTTCAATCTGACCATTACCCTGGGGATTATAAGCTGTGGTTCTGCTCGTCACTACGCCTTTTGAGTTAAAGTAGTCTTTAAGATCTTTTGACATAAAAGTTGAGCCTCTGTCAGTGTGAATATAAGAGGGCAGTCCAAATAAGCAAAATAACTCACTTAGTTTCCTTTTTACTATTTCTGTTGTCATATCAGGGCACGGGTAGTAAGCAAAAGGAAAGCGCGAGAATTCGTCAACGATTGTAAGCAGATATTTATTTTTACAGTTTGATGGTAAAGACCCTTTAAAATCTATATTAAACCTTTCGAATGGAGCAGTCGCTTTTATCAATGCCATTTCTTGGGGTTTGTAGAAGCAAGGCTTTACCTCTGCGCATATAGGACAAGTAGCTGTCATTCTCTTTATTTCTTCCAACGAGCAAGGCAGATTTCGACTTCTGATCCAATAGGCCATCCTAGTAACTCCAGGATGACAAAGTTTAGAATGCAATTGATACAGTTTGTTCGTGTTAGTTGACCCGCAAACTCTGGACAGTCTGTCTGCTACCTCGTTTTGTTTTCCAGGCCTGTAAATTATGTCATAATTATAACACGCAAGTTCTAGACGCCATCTGAATATTTTTTCATTCTTAATTTTCCTAGAATGAATATTGTTAAACATGAAGGAGAAAAATTTTTGATCAGTGATTAGCTGGAAGTGACGACCTATCAGAAAATGTCGCCATTTCTTTAAGGCTTCGACAATAGCATAAGCTTCTTTTTCAACTGCAGAATGTCTTCGTTCACTCGGTGTCAAGGTTCTTGAGAAAAATGCCACTGGACGCCCATTCTGTGAAAGGCTAGCAGCAATTGAGTATTCAGACACATAGGTTTCAACATCAAATGAAATATTTTCATCAATAGCAGATATGGCTGTTTACACTGTTTCTTGTTTCAATTTTTCAAAATCAGCGGCAGCCAAAGATGAAACTGGAAATGTTTTAGTTTGAACTAGACTTCGAATTCTGTCTGAATAGTACGGGACCCACTTAGAACAGTCAGCTGAACAAGGTTACTCACAGTTAGACAGGGAGGCTACAGCTGTTTTCTGGTGTTTCCACAAATGTTATCAGTACCTATATGGAAGAAAGTTTACACTAATTGTAAATAATAAACCATTACAATCAATTTTTCATCCAAACAAAGCACTCCCAGCCACTACTGCATCACGATTGCTTCGTTACGCGACATTTTTGAACGGGTTCAATTATTCAGTGGTACACAGACGTTCGGAAGATCATAAAAATGCTGATTACCTATCTAGATCACCACTTATTGATAAGCCAGGAGCCATTGCTGAGGAATGCATTATAAATGAACAAACCATAAATGCTTTTTCAACCAGAACTATTACACATGATGTTATTGTAAAATGCACAGATGAAGACCCGATTCTATCAAAGCTTAAAAAATATTTGGAATCTGGAAAAGAACGCAGTACCGAGTTTAATCTCTATAGAGGAACAATTTTTCGTGGACAGCGAGTGGTCATACCTTTGAAACTGCAACCTGAAATGCTTTCTGAATTGCACATCACACATCCTGGAATAGTCAAAATGAAAGCTCTTGCTAGAAGGTACTGTTATTGAAAAAATATTGACAAAGACATCGAGCACACTGTCAAAAGCTGTCGAGCATGTTGTGACATTAAGAACAATCCAAATAAAGTTCCTCCACATGTGTGGGACAAACCAGAGGAGAACTGGCAGTGTGCACATATGGATTATGCAGGTCCATATAAAGGACACCATTTTATGATTCTTGTCGATGCAAAGTCCAAGTGGCCAGAAGCCAAGATATCACTCTTCACCAACTTCCCATTCCACGATTGAGATGCTTAGCGAAATATTTTCGCGCAATGGACTTCCTGAAATACTTGTAAGTGACAATGCCACTATATTTACTTCAGCAGAATTCAATTTGTTTTGCAGTAAAAATGGTTTCAAACAAAGGTTCATTGCTCCAGACCATCCTAGTACAAACGGGCAGGCCGAAGGTTATGTCCAAATAATAAAACAAAAGTTGGCATCAATGGAAGGTGAAAAAGAATCCTTACAACATAAACTTAATATGTTACTTTTTAGATATCGAGCAACTCCTTTGGCTTGTGGAAAAACGCCATCTGAACAATTTTTTGGACGCAATGTACGAACAAAACTTGATTTAATTAGACCACAAAGGTCTGATAGGAACTTGGCAGTTCAACCACAACTGACACATTCACTAAGCATGGGAGAAAGAGTACAAGCTAGGAATTACTCTCCTTCAGGATCTGTACTCTGTGGAACTGTAGAAGAGAAATTAGGCAGGCTGCAATATATTGAGCTTGACAAAGGTTACACCATCAAGAGACACATAGGATCAATTAAGGAAATGTGAATTACAATACAAGACATCAAACCCTCACACTGATTTGTCAATAAATCCTACAACGTTCAATGTTTACAGTCCAACTTTACAACAGCCAACAGTTATTCCAGGAGAAATAGAAGTCAAAGAAAAGTCAAACTCGAGTTTGCCAAATCAACATTTAAAAGTCACCAATACAACAGAAGTTATTTCAAACAAGGATCACAGTACAACTGCATTAGGGACCCCACATTTACAGGCTACTAGTTGTAATGATACTCCATACAACACTCCAACAAAAACAAGTGAGACCAGCTTGGAGCAACGTGAAACAAATCACTGCGTCACTCTCAGCGTGCTAGACGTCCAAAGAAAAAGAAACTAGGCGACCTCTTTTCGCTCCTCCACTATGTTTTCACCCTTACTTACCTTACACCTTGGCGTTACAGACCTGTGTGGACTTTAGCCTTTTTCCTCGATGTGCCTGTATTCGCTTCTATCCCTCGTTTTCTCCCTCGTCATCATACATTTAGCTTTTTCAGATACTCCGCCCACGTCTTGCTGCCATCTCCTTCTAGGCCTACTTCTCTTCTTTACTCCAATTATATTACTGTTCATAATTCCTTTTCGGAGTCTATCTTCACACATTCTCTCTACGTGGCCAATCTACATAAGTCTTGATGATGTTATAAACCTAACAACATCTCCTCTCACAATAATCTCATTTATTTCCTGACTTTTTCCTACCCCTCCAAACGTCTCCATCTTCTTCTGGCCCACATATTCTTTTATACATTATCCTTTAAAAATTACGTAGTACTCTCCCATTTTCTGCTGTTATCGTCCATGCTTCAGACTCATGTTACAACTGGCCTTATCAATGTCTTTTAGAGTACCATTTTTGTTGCTCTAGTTATCGATTTAGATTTTTGAACCTGCCAGTTTGAAAAGAAAGCTCTATTGCCGGCCATTATCTTAATGATTACTACATGTCTAAAAAGAAACTACAAAAGGTATTACATGAAGAAATTATTAATTTTATTAAGATTATTAAAAATATATTTATTATTAAGATAGTAAAATATTATTAAGATAGTAGTGACGGCAAGCATAAATTAATCATATCAGCCGAGAGCATGGGCAGGAGGGACAGCGATAGGGTCCCTCGACTTTTAGGGTCGACACTTCGTGGTTTCTGTTGGTGTGGCGATTTCAACCCAACGTCCGGTAGCTGCTGCTGGTGTGCCATAGGGTTTAGTGCTTGGACCTCTTCTGTACCTGTGGTACATCAATGACATGTCAGTGTTCCTCCCAGTTCACGCTTTCTCTCTATGTGGATGAATCTATGTTCCAAGCGTCTTCAGTGAACATCCGTCAGTCAGTGAACTTCAGATTCAGCTCGACCTCTTTTCTCCGTGGCTTCAGAAATGGAGGACCAAAGTTAACCCTACGAAGTGCGAGGCCATCTGCTTCACGAGAAAACACTATGGGGCGTGGAGAGACACAGGCTGACCTTGAACTGTGTAAGTCATCCCATGGCGTAAGAGAGTCAAATACCTGGGTATCAGACTATCCCTTAACTTGACAATGTATCCGTTTGGAGACATGCTCTAAATATTGGAGATCAGCGTGCGAACTATACATACCTCAATCATACTTATAACGTAAAATAATACACTTAACTTTTCTAACACAAATATTGAAATTAATATTAATCTCAAAAAACAATTAAGAAACATTTAAAAGTAACATAACATGTGTTGGCTCCAAATTAAATTAAAGAAATACTTAAAATATTGAAGTGGTAAATAAAGTGGTTAAAAACCATAACTGTGACTAAAACCAATTAAAATAAACATTACATAAATAACAAACTAAACAGTTTTCTCTACTATTAAAACATCAAAGTCCATTTTATGGTTAATCAATCCTGCACCATTGAATAAAGTTAATACTGCCGCTGAAAATTTACTTTTTTGAAATAGTTTATTATAAATGAGTTTAATATTATAAGTCCTAATGATAAATCAGTTAAAACAATGAAGAAGAAGAACAGAAGTGATAGCTAAAAATGGGAATTAAAGTAGCAAAAATATATGTATCACGTATAAAGAAAAAAATTGTAATATTAACAACTGAGAATTTAGTTCTTACAATATCTATTAAAAAATAACTGATTAAAAGACTGAAAATTGAATTGAGCATTACGAATTATTAAAATACAGCAAAGAAACAATATAAATTAGTTAATAGTTGAATGTTAAAACTCAGTGATGAGTCAGCGCTCGAGTAGTAAACATCGTTATCTGTGTGCTCCCGCCGGTAGATGTTTGTGATAAGAATTGAATCTACGTGAGTTTAAATATTTAACAAGTGCATTCGTGTTAGTTATTGTTTGTGATCAATTTTTATCTTTATCCTTTTATAATTTCTATTTATATTATTTCTGTTTTCTCACTGATAAAAAATGGTGAATTGTGGAATATGCATTAAATCCATTGGCAACAAGCAACAATTGGTGTGTTCTACGGAGTTTCATGTCACGTGCCTAAAGTTCAGCAAAGCGGATCTCGACTGTCTGACTGCAGAAGGCCTGGTTTGGCAGTGTACCAATTGTGCCCAAAAACGCAGAAAAAGTATGCGTTTTGAATTGGAAGCAAGTGAAGGTAATATAACCCTGGAAGATATTTTGCTGTTGGTAAAAGAAGTGCGTGATAGTGTAAATAACTGTGAAAAAGGTTTTAATGAATCGGTTGTCGTTATAGACTTAAAGTTAGAAGAAAATAGTAATATGTTAAAAGAGCAAAACGAAAAGTATGATAAGATGTGCGAACTCGTCGAAAACGTTTTAAAGAAGAATGGAGAACTTAAGAATAAGGTAAAGGGTTTAGAAGACAGAATAGAGGAGATGGAGAAGTACTTCAAGAGTGATCGGGAGGCAGGCTGCGTGCAAGGACGGAATCGCTCAGGAGGTCGCTATCCCAGGAACAATCATGCTCGATGTTGCTTGGCGCTGTTATCTTGCGATAACGTCGGACTTTTCCGGTCAAGGCCACTGGCGACTTGGTGCCACCTTAAAGTAAGCGCACTGGATCGGCACGATCACCAAAATTAGACCTGGATATTGAGAGAAAGGTATCATCTGCGAAGAGTGACAGTTTAGTGACTGAAGATTATTTATAAATAAAAGAAATAGTACTGGACCCAGGACGGAGCCTTGTGCTACACCTCTCAAGATGGAGGTCTCAGTAGAGGAGTAGTGACGCACTTGCCCAGCCTCATCCACCGCACTTATCGCCACAAACTGCCTCCTCTCTTGTAGGTAAATAAATAAGCTTGATTAAGCTTACGCAAATTATGAATTATTAAGAATATACAAGTTAGCACACAATATTTCCAAGATGGCGCCTGGTAGTATGGACGGGTCTGTTTCAGCTCCTCAGAAATATCGTATAATTATTAGTGACAAATGTTCAAAATGCAATAGAACTGTTAGAAACGGTGTTTTGTGTGATTCCTGTGACCGATGGATTCATTTCAAATGTGGGAAAATTGAAGAGAAGCAAATACCAGACGAAAATACTGAGTGGTTGTGCCCTAAGTGTATCTCAATGAACGAGAAAATGGCGGAGCGGCAGAGTAACGACGGCCAAGTACCATGGCCAAGCGACCCCGAGTACACGAACGAGATAAATCTAAAAGAGATAATAGTGATATTGCAGAACGATTTAAAAGAACTCCAATTTGAATATGACAAGCTGAAGGATGCCACCAACAACACCTCGAGTTGTCAGAATAGCAAATGTTCAAATGATAGGCCTATGTCAGAAAACTTGGACAAGTCTAGGCCTAGATCTACATCAGCGGCGTGGGAGACAGTCTGTGGTAATAAATCCTTTAAGCATAACATAGAAAGTATTGAAGTTTTCCCAGCCTTACCATTAAGAAACAGATTTGAACCCCTTTCAACTTTTTCTGACAAAGACAAATTACAATGCTGCAGAGATTCAGTAAAGCACCATAACCTCAACACAGAAAACCGTCAGTACAATCCCAGTAATACATACAATTTTCAAACTCAAAAGCCTAAGTTCTGTGGAAAAGAAAAAACATCGATGGGAAGACTAAAATAAGACTCTTCACTGACAGCCAAGGCAGACTACTAACCAAAGAGCTTAATTCAAGAAGCAACTATAATTTGTCCAGTATGCTGAAACCAGGGGCGAAACTTGATGTTGTAACAGAAGAAACCAAGGCCATCTGTTCAGACATGGGAAGGAAAGACGTTGCTGTTATCATTGGAGGAACAAATGATGTAGCATGTAATGAGACCACCGGCCTAATACGCAGGGCCGCCCAGAGCCAGGCCGGGCCCCGGGGATGAGACCCGACCGGGGCCCCCCCCCAAACCTAGTTGAACGAAAATTCCCGAAAATCTGCTAACTCATAAACTGGGATTTGCAATAGTAAACACTCATGTTATTGACACAGGAAGGAAGAACATTAAAACAGTTTTAACAATTAAACATAGCTTTTAATTATTTACAATAGAAATGTTAGTTACAACATAACTTTTCTTGCTTTCATATCCGCAAAGTTTTGGTTTACGTGGTCGAAATCAAGAGTTTTTGCAAGTTTTGACTCTATGCTTAACAGTCCCAAATCAGATAATCGTTGTTGACCCATAGTAGATCTTAAACAATTTTAAATTCGGCTCAAAACACTAAATGATCTCTCGGCCTGAGCAACGGATACTGGATACTCTCGTCCATTTCGTTATACTTCCATAAAAATGAAAATTTCATTGCTGTGAACCTCGTTTTCAGGTTGGCCACCAAAACATCAATTATTGTGTAAAAAACTTCTGTTTTGAAGCGTTCTTCCGGGGATAAAATCAACATTACATCTTCTGTAGCTGTTTCATCGTGAAAAGTCTTCCTCTTTCTTGCACGGGAAGTGGGGAGTTCCAGTTCGATACCATAAGCTTCAGTACAACTCTCAGCAGCGCATACTCCACATAAGTTCAAACTGTGGCATCCACAGGGTGAGTACACAGCCAGGGAGTTTAATTTTAAAATATCAGCCTGAACACCCTTATACTTGCCACTCATATTACTGCCATTATCGAATCCTTGTCCTCTACAGTCATCTAAGGATATGTCATATTTTTTAAGAACTTCTTTGATTAGATTTGCGATTTCTTCTCCAGTTTTTTCATTGCAGTCGGAAAACTCCAAAAATCGTTCATGGAATTCATATTCTTTTACGTCTTCTTTGAAAATAACGTATCTAAATACCACAATACCACAATACGTGTGTGGGTGGGCGGGTGGGTCATTATCACTGTACGTGTATGGGCGGGTGGGTGGGTCAATACCACAGTACGTGTGTGGGTGGGTGGGTGGGTCAATACCACAGTACGTGTGTGGGTGGGTTAGGTTAGGTCAATGCATATGTATGTTTATGGGGGGGGGGGGCGTGTGTGTCAATGCAAATGTACGTGTATTGGTGGGCGGGTGGGTCAATACCACAGTACGTGTATGGGCGGGTGGTTGGATCATTATCACTGTACGTGTATGGGCGGGTGGGTGGGTCAATATCATTGTGTGTGTGTACAAAAGAGGTCTGTTCTACATGACTTGAGTCTGGTGTAGCGTCAACCATAATAGAATAGTATTTAGATCGCTTGAGTTCGCCCATAATAACTTTCCTTACATAATCAAGCACAACTTGCTATGAATTCGTTTTGAGTTCTCCAAGACAAATAATGCACTTGCATTCTCTTATACGATTCTTGAGATTGCTTAACCTGATCTAGATGCTTCGCTAAAATAGAGTCATAATGACCTAAAAGTTCTAGCACACCTAAAAAATTGCCGTTGTTTGCATGACCCACCTTTTGAGTTTCCCCTCTAAAAGAGAGACCTCGCTCACTTAAAAATAAAGTTACGTGAAGGAGTCTGTGTAAGATCTGTTTCCAGGTAGTGATTTCATTCTGCAATTGTTTTTCAATGCTACCAAATATAGTACCTCCTTTGTTAAGATTTAATTCCAGATCTTTCCATTTTAAGTAACATTCTTTATGGCTAAGGCTGTTTTGGTGCTCAGGAATCTTTTCTTTCCTCTCAGCGAGCTTCCGATCAGGTGGCGCGCCCGCTCCCGCTCCCACGCGCAATGTATTCCCGATATATTTTTATTAATTTTGTAACTTATGCAAAGAAATAATTTCTTGCATATTGCCTTTTCCAAATGCATAATATTCCTTACAATAATTTCATAATTAAAACCGCAAGTAAATTCAATCTGTTGTAAAATATTTTAATAAAGGATTTTTGGAATTTCCTAAAAAAAAAAAAATCGCGGCCGGGCCCGGGCCTCCTTGGGCCACGGGCCCCGGGGATTTTGCCCCCCCTGCCCCCCCCTCTGGTCGGGCCTGCTAATACGTTCACTGAAGAGAAGACTACAAGACATGAGGCACACAAACGTACTGGTTTTCAACATCCCACACCGGCATGATCTGCCAACCTGGTCTTGTGTGAACAAGGAGGTTATGAGGGCAAATGAAATGATAAGTAAGGTATGCAGTCATTTTGATAATGTTAGGGTAGAAGATATAAACAGTCTTGGAGCCAGGTTCCATACCAAACATGGCCTACATCTCAATAAGCTAGGAAAAATGTTCATAGTTGATAGGATTTTAGATTTTGTAAGTAGTGTTAAGGATGCTGAAGAAACGGTTGATCAGCCAATACCACTAGCCTATGATAAAGTTAGTTTTTTAGGACTCCCTTAAATAAAATTAGACGTGTTAGCTCATATAACAGTGGAAAACAAAGGGGAGAAAAAAAGACTATTACAGACATAAGATATCAGGATCCAGTCAGTAGCAAGAAATTTAATAGCTTTCACAATACCACTTGTCAAAGTTTTACTTTGCTTCATTATAATGTACAGGGTTTAGGTAATAAGTTTGATTGTTTGAATATTACATTAATTGTGTCTCCCCCAGTGTCTTTATAGTAACTGAACATCAGCAATCACATGAGAACATAGAAATGTTTAATTTTTCCAACTATAAGTTAGCTGCTTCATACTGTAGAAGTCATCACAAAGGGGGGGGGGGGAGTTGCTCTATATTTAAAAGATATTCCAAGCTTCGACTCTGTTAAAAACTTAGAATGGGTAAAAAACACATGTTTAGATATAGATTTTGAAGCTGTAGTAGTTAAACTGATTTTCTGTGGGAATATATTTTTTATAGTTGGAGTGTATAGGTCCCCATCTGGCAACGATGATGTATTTCTCTCTTCATTAGAGGGTGTCTTTAATAAACTTTCATCAGAAGTTAATGAGAAAAATATTATAATCATGGGAGACATTAACATTAACACTTTAAATGATTTTCCCAGGACCAAAAGATTTAAGGATCTGATTTTATCAAATAATATGAACGATCTGTTAAGTCACACCCGGACAAGGATTACAACTCATCACGTGAGTTCAATAGATCATGTAATTACTAATATAGCAAATATATCTTATGTAAATGTTATTAATGGGCATATTTCTGATCACTTGGGCCAGATTTTAGAAATAAAATGTGAAAACAAAAATAAAATTAAAGTCAATAAGTTTCAATACAAAAGGTTATTTTCTGACCTCCTTCTTATAATCCTTCTTCAAAATATCCTGAAAAATGAGTCTTGGGATTTAGTTTATCAGGCAGAAGGGGTTAACAACAAATGGGATATATTTTTGAATATATTAGGGTATCATTTAAATTCTTCATGTCCAAATAAAAAATTCAACTTGAGAAAGGAAAATAAAAGAACAAATCCTGTTAGGTTAGATAGAAATACTATAAACTTAAAACTCAAAATGGAGGAAATGTATGATTGGTATCAGACTTACAAACTTGATCTTTATAGAGAAAGATACACAGAATACAAAAAAAGGTACCGTGCAGAAGTTAAAAAGATAAAAGCTAGCAAAATCAATAGAATAATACAATCATCAGACTGCGTAGCAAAATCTTGTTGGTCTTTGGTAAATGAAGCTAGGAGAGGATGTAATTATAGTTGTAAAATTAAGCCTAACATAGAAATTACTGTTACTGATAGAATTACTAGTAATCCGACAGTTGTTTGTAATGAGTTTAATGACTATTTTATTGATACAGTTGAAAGTAATGAGTCTGAGTATCCATTCAATGATAATGTAAATTATGAACATAATTCTAACAGTGATATTCCAGAATTGTGTCTTGCAGATGTCCTGGACCTAATAAATAGTTTGAATAACAAAAGATCAACTGGCTGGGATGAAATCTCATCTTATTTATTAAAAAAATGCAAATCAGAATTAGCTTTCCCCCTATTACATTTAATCAATTGTGTTCTAAATGAAGGAATCTTTCCAGAAGCTTTAAAATTATCTTTAATAAATCCACTTTATAAGAAAGGTAGAAAAACCGAAATTCAAAACTACAGGCCAGTTGCTCTAATTTCTGTTTTTAGCAAACTAATTGAAAAGATAGTACTAAAACATTTAACAGCTTACCATTACTCCTTCGATCTTATAAAAGATTTCCAACACGGATTCAGAAAAGGGCGTAGTACTACATCAGCTGCTGCGGAATTTGTTCATACAGCGTTGGAATGTATAAATAGTGGTATTAAAGTAGGAGGAACGTTTTTAGATTTATCAAAAGCATTTGACCGAGTAAATCACAAAATCCTGTTGAATAAATTGGCAAATACTGGTGTTAGTGGTAACTTGTTTTTTTTGATCAAATCTTATTTAAATAAAAGAACACAATGCACTGAAATCTTGTATGATAATGGATACTTAGTGGAAAGGAAAAGATCAAACATTAGGATAGTAAAATTTGGGGTGCCACAGGGCTCAATATTAGGGCCATTTTTATTTATTTGCTATGTTAATGATTTCAAAATTTCAATGGACAACAGTTATTTTCTAAGTATGTATGCAGATGATACATCTGGTCTCTGCTGGGCAAAAGACTTATCCACATTAGAGAATAAAATCCTTAGATTCATGAATGAATGTAATGTATATTTCAGAACAATAACTTGCTACTGAATGTAGACAAAAAACAACTAGTTTGTTTTAGCCCAAGTGGTGTTAATGAAAATATTGTTGTAAAAAGTAATGATTTTAGTGTTAAGGCGGTCTCATCTTGCAAATTCCTTGGCATCTATTTAGATACAAAACTTTCCTGGGAGGTACATATTGACTATGTATGTAAAAAAATATCACCTGGCTTATTTTTGCTTAGAAGACTCAGCTCCTATCTTGATTCAGTTATGCTAATCAAGGTGTATTATGGTCTTGTGTATCCGTATCTTTCTTATGGCTTATTGTTATGGGGTAGTGCATCGAAAACACACATGGATAGGGTCTTTATTCTCCAAAAGAAGTCATTAAGAATAATTGCAAAAGTAAATCCTAGAGTGTCTTGCAAAAACATTTTTACCGATTTAAAAATTTTGACTGTTTATGCCTTGTACATGTTTCAAGTAATAATGTTGGTTAAACAAGATGAAAAATTTACAAACAAAAATGTGGATGTTCATAATCACAATACAAGGCACAAATATAACTTTCATAGGGTAAATAGAAATTTCAAAACTACTGAAAATAGTCCTTTTGTTAAGGGAGCAATTTTTTTCAATGCACTTCCCCAAGAAATAAAGACGTTAAATGGTAATAATTTTAAGTCTGAATTAAAGAAATATCTAATTAACAAATGTCCTTATGGAATACAATTGTAAATATGTATTTTATGTAAGTTTTGATGTCTTATGAATTTATGTTTTTCTAATTTACAAATGTCCTTATGGATTGCAATTGTAAATATCTATTTTATGTAAGATTTGAGTGTCTGATGAAGTTAGGTGTTTTCTTATACAGCCTAAGTGGGTCTTTCATTTTATATTGTCTCATATTGTTGTTCCATAAATTAGTTTAATTCTGAAATGTTTGTATATAGATTTTGTGAAGTAGATTAAGAAACTTGACAATGTTCATGCATGTAATTATATGTTACGGACAATAAAGGAATTTGAATTTGAATTTGGACTCCAGAAGCAACTGCGTTGAGATTCACGGCGTCCCCTTTTCACCTTCTGAAAATGTCTTGTCTATCATCAAGGATGTTGGCAAAGCTATGGACATGAGTGTCTCTGATGGCATGATTGATGCATGTCATAGGTTGGGGACGACTCGGCAAGGTAACAACACATCTGGGATAATTGTGAAGTTTTTTCGGCGCCTAGATCAAGAGGAGTTTCTCAGACGGCGACGTGTGAAGCGAACCCTCTTCACCAGGCACATCGGAGGAGCTGACGATAAGCCGATCTACATCAACGAGTCGCTGGCACGAAGGAGACTGCATGCTTTGGCAAGAAATTACCAAAGAAATAACAACTACAAATACCTGTGGGTTCGGAACGGGAAGATTTTTCTAAGGAAAGAGGAAAATATGCCTGTCAAAGTCATCATGCGCCAGGAGGACCTATTGTAAGTGAATTTCATAGATGTAGAAACAATAAATATCAAACATCTTGGTTAAAATTTAACTTAATACTGTTGTTGAATAATTGTTATTTATCTGTCCTATTATGCAAGGACCAGTTGTTATTCAGATTGTTGCTATTATTCATATTGATAAAGCGTATTTGTTGTTATTTCATATATTAAAAAAAAGCCATTCTTCGTTATTATTAATATTGTTAAAATTTATCTTTCGTTATCGTTTAAGTTTTTAAATTTTACTTTTGTTATCATCTGTATTGTTACAGTTTATTCTCTGTTACTAACTTAAATATATTCTAGTTGCAGAGTTTTAATTTTCTATTTATTTAGTACTATGGAATATAACAGAATAGTTAATGGATCAGTTCTCTTATTTTACTAATCAAATATAAATAAAGATTGTGTTAATGAATGGAATAATTTGGATGTATTGCATCAAAATATACGTAGTATGAGAAGTAATGTTGATACTTTTGTAGTAGAGTTACGTAGTCGAAATTTGTTTCCTGAAATAATAATTTTAACAGAAGTATGGATAAAAAATGATGAACTTCAACTCTATAGGTTACCAAATTATTTAAGTTATATCAAACCAAATATAGAAAATAGAGCTGGGGGGTTGTACCATATGTAAAAAAAGAGATTGAAATTGTTTCCTTTGAATCAGCAAATTTTCAATCAGCTGATATATTAAAATTGGAAATTAAATGTTATTTAAAATCCGTCTGCATTCTAGCCATATATAGATTACATAGCTTTGATAAGCGTTTTTTTTTTTTATAAATGAATTGAATAATTATTTTGAAAGGAATAATAATTTTAAACTAAATAAAAATATGTTCTTTATTGGTGACATTAATTTAAATTTACTTGAAAATATTTATACAATTGAGTGGTTGAACAATCCGGTTTGGAGGCATATCGCACAGACTATGACCTGCTGTTATCAAATCTTGATAAGACGAACTGGACTGAGGTTTATTCCAATAGCAATCCGTCAACAGTTTTTGATCATTTTCACTCTTTATTTCAAAAGGCAGTATTTGAGAGTAGGGTTTTAAAGAAAAATAACAATCAGAAGAAAATAAAACCTTGGATAAATAATCATATTTGAATAAAGATAAAACTGAAAAACAAAATATATGATAAAGTTAAAAAACATCCAAACAATAGAAAGTTAAAAAATTATTTTATTAAATTTAGAAATAAATTACAAGTAGAAATTCGTAACACTAAAAATATGTATTATGAAGATCTTTTTAAAAAGTGTAATGGTGACTCGGAGGCTACTTGGCGGATTGTTAATGATTTAACTGGACAGAAAAAAAAAAAAAAAAAAAAAAATATCAATAAATAAGTTAAGTATAAATGGTAGTGATGTAAGTGATACTCAGATAATTTGCAATGAATTTAATAACTACTTTTTGTCCATAGTAGATAATTTAAATATCCAGAAAATAAAACCAACTGCCTTTGAGACTTGCCACCTTAAGGATATTTTAAAGACAAATCATTCATTAAGATATATGTTTTTAAATCCTGTATTAGCTGAGGACTTGACTAGTGTAATTATGCCTTTAAAAAATGGAAAGTCTCCAGGAATTGATAATGTTAGTTCTTAAATGGTTAAAATTGCATATCCTAAAATAATGAATGTTCTGTTATATTTGATTAGTTTAAGTTTTGAGGAAGGTGTATTTCCAGATATTCTAAAAACAGCTGTGGTGATTCCTTTGCACAAAAATGGACCTGTCAATGATTGTAGTAATTTTAGGCTAATATCTCTCCTTTCTACGTTTGCAAATATCTTTGAGAAATTAATGAAGAAAAAATTAGTAACGTTCCTTGAGAAAACAAATTTTTTTAGTTAAAGACAGTTTGGTTTCAGAGAGATGATGAACACTGAAGCAGCTTTAAAGCAGTTTACGGATAATATTTATTTTTCCTTAAACATGGGTAAGAAGGTCAGTGCAATTTTTTTAGACATTAAAAAGGCGTTTGATACCGTAGATCATAAGATTCTTTTAAGAAAGCTTTATAACTGTGGTATAAGGGGAACTGTTTTTTCTTGGTGTGAAAGTTATCTAAAATTCAGAAAGCAACTTGTCAAAATTAATGGTTCATACAGTGATTAAGATTATATTAATAATGGTGTACCCCAAGGGTCAGTTTTGGGAGCAATTCTGTTTCTTATCTATATTAATGATCTTTACATTGCAAATCTTAATGGTAAATTAACATCATTCACAGATGATACAGCCTTGTGTTATATGGTAAATTGCTGGACGGTTATAAATAATACATCGAATGCGGATCTTAATGCGATTCAATGGTGGTTTACAGAAAATAATATGATACTAAGTCCAGAAAAGACAAAGTATATTAATTTTAGCTTAAGAAACGAAATTAAATTTAATAATGAAATAATATATAAATGTGTACACTGTGTTTGCAGTAACACTAGGTGTGTTATGAACTGTGCTATTGTTAAACAAACTGACAGCTTAAAATATCTTGGCTTAACTCTTGATCAGGAAATGAATTGAAAAAAATCACATGGATCATTTGAAAAAAAAAAAAAAACAAACAAATAGTATATTAAGAACATTTTATTTTTTGAAACCTTTATGTCCAGAAAATGTTCTAAGAACATTATATTACTCCCTTGTGTATAAGATTAGACTATGGTTTATTTTGCTGGGGCAGAACCTTTGAAACCAATCTGAGGACTTTAATAATCCAACAAAAGAAATTTATAAGAATAATTAAAAATAAAAGCAGAATGGAACCATCACGCCCATTGTTTGTTAGTCTAAATATCTTGCCTTTAAAATATATGTTCATACGCAAAGTTTTAAAAATATTTTACATTCTAAGTGGTAACTTGCCAGTAGTAAATAATGTATTTAAGTGTAAATTAGGGATGAAAGAGGTTATATTAGTTCCTAAACCTAATTTGACCTTCTTTACAAAGTGTTATTGCTTTTTAGGACCAAAAATGTTTAATTCAATTCCTGAGCCTATTAAAAAATGTAAAAATCTTAAATCTTTTTCAATTAAATTAAAATCTTGACTATTAAAACATGAATGCATTGATTTTCTGACAAATATACAAATGTAATAAATAATTATCTTTAAACTAATGAACTTTAATTGTGTAGGTGGGTTTTAAATGTATTTCAAACTATTGTCTTGCGCTTTAAAGTTTTTTCATATTTTGAAGGAACCTCAACACAGACTCTGCCTAATGAGGCCCTATATTTTTTGAAAGATTAATTCCCTATATTAGTTTAAAACATATTTTATCTGTGCAATAATAATGATAAAAGTATTAAGTGTACTAGATGTTATGTGTATGTACTATGTGTATATATAATGTAACACTAATTTATTTTCTTGTGTACTGTGTTTAAATTGTATTTTTGTATATACTAATGTTCAAAACATATATAATGCATATACATATTTGTACAATTTTGTATCTTTCAAAAAATAAAACAAGTAACTAACTACTGTAAAATTGATGTTATGAAGTTAAAACGATAAAAGAAAAATACGATGCCATTGTAAATGTAATGAAAAAACATTCTTAAAAATGGGCATGAATCTTATAATGAACAAAAGCAAAACAAATTAGGTCTATATTTAATAATAAATTAAAATCCATCTTAAGGTGTTATAAGAAAACACAAAGAAAAGGGAAATACAAAATAAAAATAAATAATTATTCAACATTACAAAAAACTTAGTCTAAACTAAAGAAAGCTCGACTCACTAAGGAAGAAGCCTCGTCGCCACTCCACGCCACCTGTTACCATCCAGCCAGACGATCCACCCATCCGTGGTCCACGTCTTTCCTCTGCCAAACTTCTCTGTGGCCCTTCGGAGTAGGTTGTGGCGCGCAGATGTCAGGTACTCCCTAATAGTTACCCCGCTTCCTTTAAGCTTCTTTTTGACTGGGAAGTCTCGTCGCCGCTCCCTGTAGCTCGTAAATCAAAATATTATGGGTCGGTGACGCTCCTTTCCGTCTAGCTGAGGGTCAAGTCTGCGGCCAATGTGGTGCGAACGGTCAATTGACTGCACGTCCACATCCACGCGATGCTTCTCACTGAAGAGCCGAACCACCAGAGCGTCTGTTCCTTCACCTTCCCATTCCGGAACACCAAACACCTTTAAATTTTCCGGCATTGGTATTGTTCCAGATCGTCCTGGTGCACTTTCATTACTTCCACTAGGTCAAGCGTGCGTGCGTAATTCATCTGCGTGCGTGCGTGCGAGCGCGCGCGTGTATATATATAAATAAGGATTTGTAGTCAAAAGTTACATCCCGAGGCCGAAGTGTATCAAGCGCAGCGAATTTCGGGGTTGACACGGGAAGCATGCAGGGGTGTCCTCTAGTGTTAATACAAGAAGTAATAGCATAGACCTTCTATTATACCTAATAATAGTAAGATGAAAACTGAAATATTTAGGATGGTTAATAGAATTGTTAAAAAAGGAGAAGCCACGTAATTATTGAGAAGAGGATTGTTGAAAAAATTTAAAGACATGTAAACAAACACTGGTTCACAGTCTTTCAAATTATATGTATTTCGATTGTAAGTACAATATGTAGGTCTACGTTATTAAAAGAAAGAAATCTATATATGAATATGGGAGGGAAAACAAGAGATTTTGTTACCTCTGTTGAGGGATTTATTTTTCCTGACTGGTTATCCTGGGCCGAGCCCGCTGGCGCTAACACAGCAGACTAGCAGAATTAGAATTTGTATGTTGTTAGTTGTTAAAAAAATAGAAGTTTAAATTTGATTGTTTGTTTGTCTAGAAATGTCGTATTGTGCTTGCATGTCGATACTGTTTGCTGATTCAACTGCAAATTTGTCATGCTTCTCTTGAATGAAGTTAGCGTTGTGTTTATTTAATTGTTTTATTGGCATTAATTGCATAAAGTTAGTTTTAAAAGCCAAAAGCCGTTACCTTAATTTTGAAGTGAGTAAATTATTTTCATTTTAGTAGCCTAGGTTTAGGTAAGAATAAATCATTACCTGCTAAAACGTAGCCTATTAATTTTATATAAATTTTGTATACTTTACATCAGTCACTAGTCAAGTAAAAACATATTTAGTGGAACATATCCAATCTGCATAATAAATAATACATTAAACCTTGTATTCTAAATTAAAGTGATCTTAACCCAAGGAATGTCAATGCTAATACCCTCAAATGTCGCCATATTTTTAGTGATTTGTACAACTTTAAAAAATAATCGCTATAAATTTATTAATAGCATTAGAAAGATAATATTTACATAATTTTTATCAGAAAGAAATATTAAAAATATTGATCTTGGAGGAAAAATTAAGACATTTTATAAAAATAAAGTTATTAATAAATTATTTTTTATAAATTTTACAAAAAGTTAATAGGTCATTTATGTATGTAAAATTACAGTATTGGAAGAAAACTGAGATATAAAAGTTGTACATATTTTGTGCTGAATAAAAAGAAAATATCATACTGTTCAATATTAACACAAAGTTAGATAAGAAGTAATAGCTAGTCTGAATTACTTCTTATCTAATTTTGAGAATATGACAATCAGATTGTTCAAGTGTAGTCCTACAGTGAAAACCCTATTGTCAGTCACCCTATTTTCCGCCAGGTTCTGTTAACCTGGGTTCATTGCGCCACGATATGACAGTTGCCGTATGACTCATAACTGTTGTCTAGAAGACTACAATTCCCCCTCCAGCCGTCTAGCCCTCATCAGCCGTCTAACAGATAACAGGTCATCTGACATATGGACAGCCCTTCCGGGGCTGCCTGAATAGGTCTCTTTCCCCAAAGAGGTGGCACTATATAAAGGCATGTTGTTGAAGATGAAGTTTTAAGCCACGATGCCTGCACAGGTCACGGGCCGTTGGAACGGTCCTGTCTGATGATACACAGGCCTGTGTACCGACATCGGGCCTTTGTTCCGAAAACACGCCGTGGGAACTAGGCTTTAATATGTTACACTGTACTGCAGTTTAATTTAAATAATTTTTATAATTAATTTTTCTGCTTATTACATAATGTACAAGCTTATGTTTTACATTAAAACTAGGTCTACTGTAATAAAAGGATAGTTGTGACCTGCAGTATATACATTCTGAAAATGTCTTTTTTCTAACCTTTTCATTCTTGTTTTGTTAATCAATGTGTACTATGCAGCATTTAAATTTAACGTACATAAGCACTAATAATAAGTTTCCAGCGATATAAGTGTGTTTGGGTGAATTCTCTATAATCCGTCTATTCTCCAATCCGTCACGGCCGCGGTCCCGACCCCTGACAGAAAATAAGGTTTCTACTGTATCTTGAATGTCACTCGAAAAACATGGATCACCTATAATCACAAATAACAATAAAAACTACTTAAATTACACACAAACACTAAAAGTGCATAAAAGCACAACAATAAACATAAACAACTATCGGCTTGGCAGTGGCGAACGGGATTGGTGGGTAGACAACATACGGCGTGTGAGACAAAGTAAACAAACGAAATCAACAAGCCACTGTGCCATGTAGGATATTCGTAGAGAAAATTTAAAGACACGTAAACAAACACTGGTTCACAGTCTTTCAAATTATATGTATTTGAAATGGCTTTGATGTTTTATTTCGACTGTAAGTGGCTGTAACCGAGCGCACGCACATTGCCTCAAATTAAGGCGGTAGCATTTTGCCAACGAACCGATCGTCTCAATTTGAGGCAATCAACATTCCTTGGGTTAATCTTCACTTAATCTAATGTTCCAAAAAGTCTCAGATGCTTTAATTGTACCTAGCAACCAAAAGATTTTGAATCATTCTTTCTATGTGTTTGTGTCTTCTCCAATTTTAATGTCCTTCGTCCTTCAGGAGTGAGTTAAAGAGCATTACACCATTATAATGCAGGTGGTTCTTGTAAAAGGAAGTTTTGTGAACAGAAATGCCAATGCTATTAGTGGTGCGAAGGTTGTAGTGATGAAATGGTATTTCTTCTTTAAATAACTGAAAATTCTTGCGTTCAAAGAGAAGTGTGTAGAAAATGTAAATAGACGGAAATGTAATGTTAGTGGGTTATTGTCCTTGAAAAGTGACCTACATGAGTAACAGTGAGGATTTTATGGACGATTCTAATAGTTCTTTTTTTGCATTTTAAATAACTGAATGGTTCGAACAGACTCATGATCCCAAGTTTGATCACCATAAATAAGAAAATGATAGATGAGACCATAATAAGCAGTTGCTATAATAGGACTTTTGAGTTAGAAAATATTGACAAGGATCTTAATATGAAAATTCTGGAAAAAAATGTTTTTGAAAATGTGGAAACTAGGTCTAGTTAACAATAATTAGTGTACAATTCAAATCAATCCCATAAAAGTTATTTTCCTTTCTGAATATGACTTTTTTGTAGCATATGTAAGTCACATTTTTCTAGATGCCTCTCAATTCAAGACATTTTCACACAATGGGTGTAATGGGTAAAAAATGGGTCACTAGAGTATTTTTAGGGAAGATAGTTTGTATTCCATTAAAAACTCGTTTTTTTTAGGAGCGCTATCAATTCAGTTTCTTACCCTAAAACCTAATAAAACATGAAATTTTTCGAATAAACAACATGTTATAAAATAGGCTTAGATTTTAGATAGGGTTAAAATTTTTTATTTTTTACCGTAATTTTTTCACACTGATACAAATATAAAATCCATTTTTCTCTAAAACAGTTTTGAAACCTGTTTGAGACCAACCCAAGAATTTTTTAACAGGTTATTTTAAAAGTTATTCAGACCCTCTGTATTTTAATAATCATAACTCATGTCTTCTTGAGTAATTTTTTAATTGATAGACTGCAGAATAGGCGTTGAAAAATGTTTCAAACCATCCCTACCAATGATAAAAATATCAAAACAGCAGGCCTAACCTAATTTTTGTTCTTTTTGTGTAGAGAATATAATTATAACAACTACAAAATATTTCTCTTATGAAAAATGCTGTTAGAAACTAGTGAACTGATTTCCAATTCAAGCAAAATTTTGTTGTAAAAGTGGTATTTCTAAAAAAAACTGCTATTTTCAAGCATTATTGTCATGCTTTATTTATTTTATTTTTTAATTTTAATTTTTTTTATTTTATTATTTATTTTATACACGGTTTACACCATTAATACATTTTAAAAAGAAACAAGATCGCAAAAAATTATAAGAGTACAAGCACTTAGTGTTATAATTGTTACAAAAACATGGTAATAGCCTAACCATTCAAAAAATTATACAAATATAAAAAAATAAATAAATAAACATGAATAAATTACAGAAAAGACAGGAAGTAAATAGTAAACATAACAACAATTAGTAGCAATCATACAGTTATTTTTGGACATAGCAAATACGAACAGAGCGATGTGGCTTAGTCTAATATAACAGTGACTTTCCTCTTGAAGGAGTCTACTGATTCACTGAAGAAGTCAATGTCAGAGGCAACCATACCCCCAAGCCTCAGCAGTCTGGATATGCTGTGGTACTCATATTGTGGTACTCATAGTTAGTCGCCTGGAAACGTCTGCGGCATAATGTCTTAGAGTAAGTACCCCATGGGATACAGAAATCAATGTTGGAGAGTAGATAGGGACAATCCAGTAGACCATTGGCAATTTTTTTTGTTTACAACCAATAACTTGAGGTCGCCAGAAAACCATGTAGGGAAAGCAGATGAGCAAATTCTCTTCATGGGTGTATTAAGTTTTTTAGTGCTAAGCAATTTGCAAAAGCCATTAAAGTGGTCTTCAATATTAGCATGTTGATCAAATGCAGGAAGATTTATATTTTGCAATTCCAGAAATATGGCATCAAGGTTGCAATTACGGTAGTCAGGCACATATTTAACATTAGTAGAGTAGTCAGTAACTGGAAGGCTCAGGGTAACAGTGAGAGCAGGGTGATTTCTACCTTCCACAACAAGGACATCTTCTGCAGGAAGCACCTTAGTTGTTAGAATAGAAGAAAAGATCAAATCAAGGAAGACGCCTGTGTAGTTTGGTATATGATTATATTGCTTCAGATTATGGACATCCGATAGGTTCAAAAGAAATATAGATGAATCAACCTGATGATAAATGTCCATGGCACTCCAGTCGAAGTCTGGCATATTGAAGTCGCCCATCAGTAATATATCCTCAGTATGACCGGTGTCAGCCATAACTTCATGAATGTTTTCATAAAAAGCAGAGTAGCAAGAGGAAGTTTGAGCAGGAGGAATGTAAGCACAACCAAGAAGAATACAGCAAGAAGAAAGTGAGCTTATGAACAAGAGTATGATAGGCCAAAAAAACTCACAATTTATCTTGGTACTCTGTGGAAAAAATACATTGAAAACCATTTTACAGCAAAGAGAAGAGTCAATTTTCTATGGAATCATCGTTGATGTAGCCCCTGACATTTCCCATCAAAAGCAGATTGTACTAGTTCTTTGCTATGTATTTCAAAATCCAGAGAAAAATTCATTGCAGTTTGTGAACATTTATTGAATTCATGAAGTTTACTGGGAATACAGGAGTGGCAATAACCGATGAAATACTGTCCACATTGAAATCTCTTCAAATACCATTAACGTTTTGTTGTGCTCAGGGCTATGACAATGGGTCTAACATGCAAGGTCACACTAGTGGTGTTCAGTTAAGAATACTTGAAAAAAGCAAAAAAAAGCAAGTCTGTTATTTGTTCTCCCTGTGGAACACATTCTCTCAACAGAGTTGGTGTCAATGCCACTAAACTAAATCCTGATGTTAAAACAATTTTTGGAAACATTGAAAGTTTTTACTCTTAATTCTCTAGTAGCCTTGGCTATTGGGAATTTTTGAAACTACATGTACCATTGTCTTTACAAAGCCTTTCTGAAACTAATTTGAACGAAATACTAGAAACTGCGCCCAGTTGTGAAGGACTGTCCTATAATCCTCAAAGTGTGTTTAGTATTAATATAAATTATAGCTATATGTCATTAAGTTTATTGTCTTAATTTTATTAACACCATGTTTGTATCATATTTTGGAACAGGGAGAGAGGGCATTACTTATTTAAATACTGGTGACGTCAAATCACCCGATCCTTTACAGCCACTAGGAAAGCTACGCTGTGTACTCTTGGGGTAGAAACTAGATTAAATCAGTCTGTCTTTAGACTTGGTCGTGTCAACGCCAATAAATATTGTTGCCAATCTACCTCTCTTTGTTTTGTGTTACGCTTAAAAGCCCATATAATCTTTTTTCACCTCTTGTTTGTACCAACAGTAACTGCATTTATCTAAATTTGTCTTATTCTAAATTTGTTTTTAAATCTTTAATCTGTTTAACCTCAGTGCTTGTGTTACATCTACCTCTAGAGGAAGTGTCTTAGTGCGGTCAACTTAACGGCTTCCGTGTTCTTCTGGATCTTATAAATAGTATAAACTTTCGTTAGTGTACGTGTTTAAGACCTTCAAGATCTTTCTATTCAGGACCTGCAAGATCTTTGACGCTTGAGCCAGGGGACCTCTTCGCACCAGCCACGCTACCTGTCCCCATAAGCAATCAGTCACACCGATGCACCTTTAACCAACGGTCAATGGTCTATCCATTTTTTAAACGGGTTTAATTTGATTCTCTACAAACTCAGTCTCACTAGCTCATTTATTTTTCTGTAACATTTTAATTTTGGTTTATTACCTGGTACTTAGAAAATTTGAACTTCTTTTACTCTGCTAATTGGAACGTAAGGTACCAAAATTAACTCCATCAGCAAGAAATACTTTTGTTTTGGGAAGTCTCTTGATGTCATCATTTTTGGCACGAGATATTAGCTTCCTATAATAAAAAAAAACTTAATAATACAGAAGAAATGTATCTCCGTCAACATTGAGACACAACTAAGTAAAGATTTACTGAATGAGATGCAGTCCTACAAGATTCATGGGAACCCTCTTCAATGAAGCAAAAGTAGTTACAGAGGTAGCAGGCATTCCATTTAAGTTTGTTGTTAAAAGGAACCCCGATGAAAAAACGCCTCAGGAACTTCAGCAGCTTCAGTTAGAGACATCCAATGCATTCAAATCTTTTGTTGTTTTTTTCTGTTTTGGATTTAATTATGACTGATTTAAATACCAGATTTGCCGGTGTAGTGGCTCAGTGGCTAAGGCTTCGGACTGCGGAGCTCAAGATCCAAGTTTCGAATCCCCACTGAGCCAACGGTCGGTACTTCACTCTTTGAATAAAGTTCACGCACAGGCTTGCAAGCCCATGTGAACTGGTGAGTTAAGTTTAAAAAAAGACAAATAAAAAAAAATACAAAAAGCTGTGAACAAATTTGTGAACTGTTATTTATGGACTTTGAATTCTACACTAAAAGTAAAAACAAGCGATCTTGTATCTAAGTATCTTTTAGACTTTATAGATTTAGATAGCCTAGCTAAATAAATTGTTCATATGAAGACCTCCACAGTACATTATTCCAATAGGAGAAAGACCCACTGAAGCTTATCAACTCCTACGAAAAAATCTTCAAACAATTTTTGTAAATCTGTGTACTGCATTAAGACTTTTTTGTACAATTCTAGTAACTGTGTCTACGGCTGTAAGGTCTTTTAGTATATTGGCCAACTCCTTAATAACACGGCAGAGAAGTACAACAGGCCAAAGTCGACTAAATCATTTAGCACTTCTGTTGATTGAGAATGAGTTAGCCAAGATGATTGACTTTTCTGATATGATTGACCTTATTAGTCAGAAGAAAGCTAGAAAAACTACTATTCGATAGAGTTATTGTAATGTGACCCGTGTTTAATGGCATATGAGCAGCAGTAACCTATTGTAACTGAACTAAATATTTGTTTTAGTTTACTAGTGAGTTATTCAAACGATAAACACATATCATTATCATTTAAATAAATTTAATACATTTTAAATAATAATTAACATTACATTTTAAAATATAATACATCATTTAAATAAATCATTTAAATGATGTATTATAATTAAACTTGTAAAATATTTATCATTATACCCTATATTTTTAGTTTGAATTACATTATAATAATTGTATTGGTAAAAAGTAGTCATGCAATTATGCTTTAACACGTGACTGCGAAAATGGAGGGGGGGCGTCACTGACATTGGGACCAGGGCTTGTAATCATATGTGGAGGCCATGCAAAGTCGTTGCGTCATTACAGCAAACGTTTTGGTCGTGTAATAGTCCTGCAAATGAACTACCTTTACCTGTCTGTAAAATAGCGTAGTGTGGTTAGAGTTTATGTGAACTTGCGCATACCTTTGTTACAAGTCAATACAAAGTTTGTTATTACGTTGCACTACAAA